>JADRCD010154582.1:0-10381 GCA_019843815.1 Montemys delectorum | reverse complement strand
GTTGATGGATTTCCGTATATTGAACCATCCCTGCATCCCTGGGATGAAGCCTACTTGATCATGGTGAATGATCGTTTTGATGTGTTCTTTGATTCGGTTTGCAAGAATTTTGTTGAGTATTTTTGCATCGATATTCATAAGGGAAATTGGTCTGAAATTTTCTTTCTTTGTTAGGTCTTTGTGTGGTTTAGGTATAAGAGTAATTGTAGCTTCATAGAACGAATTGGGTAGAGTACCTTCAGTTTCTATTTTGTTGAATAATTTGAGGAGTATTGGTATTAGGTCTTCTTTGAAGGTTTGATAAAACTCTGCACTAAAACCATCTGGTCCTGGGCTTTTTTTGGTTGGGAGATTATTAATGACTGTTTCTATTTCATTAGCAGATATAGGACTGTTTAGATCATTGATCTGATCTTGATTTAACTTTGGTACCTGATATCTGTCTAGAAAATTGTCCATTTCATCCAGGTTTTCCACTTTTGTTGAGTATAGGCTTTTGTAATAGGATGTCATGATATTTTGGATTTCCTCAGTGTCTGTTGTTATGTCTCCTTTTTCATTTCTGATCTTGTTAATTAGTAAACTATCTCTGTGTCCCCGTTTTAGTTTAGCTAAGGGTTTATCTATTTTGTTGACTTTCTCAAAAAATCAGCTCCTGATTTGGTTGATTCTTTGTATAGTTCTTTTTGTTTCTATTTGGTTGATTTCAACCCTGAGTTTGATTATTTCCTGACTTTGACTCCTCTTGGGTGAATTTGCTTCTTTTTGTTCTAGCACTTTCAGTTGTGCTGTCAAATTGCTGGTGTATGCTCTCTCCAGTTTCTTTTTGGAGGCACTTAAAGCTATGAGTTTTCCTCTTAGGACTGCTTTCATTGTGTCCCATAGGTTTGGGTATGTTGGGGCTTCATTTTCATTAAACTCTAGAAAATCTTTAATTTCTTTCTTTATATCTTCCTTGACCAAGTTATCATTGAGTAGAGTGTTGTTAAGCTTCCACGTGTATGTGGGCATTCTACTGTTTATGTTGTTATTGAGGAGCAGCCTTAGACCATGGTGATCTGATAGGATACAAGGGATTATTTCAATCTTCGTGTATCTGTGGAGGCCTGATTTGTGACCAATTATATGGTCAATTTTGGAGAAGGTACCATGAGGTACTGAGAAGAAGGTATATCCTTTTGTTTTAGGATAAAAAGTTCTATAGATATCTGTTAGATCCATCTGTTTCATAACTTCCGTTAGTCTCACTGTGTCCTTGTTTAATTTCTGTTTCCATGATCTGCCCATTGCAGAGAGTGGGGTGTTGAAATCTCCCACTACTATTGTGTGCGTTGTAATGTGTGCTTTGAGCTTTAGTAAAGTTTCTTTTATGAATGTAGATGCCCTTGCATTTGGAGCATAGAGGTTCAGGATTGAGAGTTCATCTTGGTAGATCATACCTTTGATGAATATAAAGTGTCCCTCCTTATCTTTTTTGATCACTTTAGGGTGAAAGTCGATTTTATTCGATATTAGAATGGCTACTCCAGGTTTTTTATTGGTACCATTGGTTTGGAGAATTGTTTTCCAGCCTTTTATTCTGAGGTAGTGTCTGTCTTTATCACTGAGGTGGGTTTCCTGTATGCAACAAAATGTTGGGTCCTGTTTACGTACCCAGATAGTCTATGTCTTTTTATTGGTGAGTTGAGTACATTGATGTTGATAGATATTAAGGAAAAGTAATTGTTGCTTCCTGTTACTTTTGTAGAGCTGGCATTCCATTCAAGCCTCTATCTTCTTTTAGTTTTGTTGGAAGATTACATTTTTGCATTTTCAGGGATGTAGTTCCCCTCTTTGTGTTGGAGTTTTCTATTTAATGCCCTTTGAAGGGCTGGATTTGTGGAAACATATTGTGTGAATTTGGTTTTGTCATGGAATACTTTGGTTTCTCCATCTATGGTGATTGAGAGTTTTGCTGGGTATAGTAGTCTAGGCTGGCATTTGTGTTCTCTTAGGGTCTGCATGACATCTGCCCAGGATCTTCTAGCTTTCATAGTCTCTGGTGAGAAGTCTCATTATTCTTAACTGAACCATCACACTAATATGCTCTAGCTCAGGTCCCAATGGACTCCTTGCTTCCCTCTGAAACCTTCTAAACCTGGCCCACATTATTCTTTTCTCTAGGAACCCTTATTTTCTGTTCCCATGTTGATGGCCCATGAATCTCTGAGCATTCAAAAGGTCTTCCAGCTCCAAATTTCAAGTACACCTGTGTTCTTCCCACAAAGTAGTCCAACACAAAACTCATATAGTCAGGTCTGTCATGGCAATAGACCCATTCCTTTTCATTGATTTCTGTTCTAGTTTCATTGTTGTGACTGTGATAGAACTCTCTGACCAAAAGCAATTTTGAAGCCAACATGATTCAAGTGTTTATTCTTTCTAAGCTCTTGACTTGATGCTTTTAATTTCTGTCTTGATTTTTTTCAATAATGGAATGCAACCTGATATTTTAAGCTGAAATCAGTCTGATCATTATTAGGAGTAGAGAAACCCACACAGTTCTGAGGCAGGAATACAAATATCCTTATGAAATGTGGTGGTTGAGGAGCTCTGAGGTTGTTAAGTACTTTGTTTAGAGAGAGGTATGCACAGGATAAGTAAGCAGGTTGCCAGGAGCATTGTTACGGGGGGGGGGGGGGGGGAGATGCATAACTGAAAACCAGGAAGTGTCCCAGGATAATAAGAATTTCCCTCTGCTTGCCTGCTTCAAGAAACATCCATTGATACAAAACATAGTTCTAGCTCCAAAAGAAATAAGAGAAAGTTCATTATAAGCTAACTATCAGGAGATATGGCCAAGTAGCATAGTTTTAGCTGTTCTGAAAAGCATATGACACTGTAGAAGAGGTTAAATAAAGTTTTGTAATCAGAGAGTCACAGAAAAATAGGAACCTACAAATTAATACAATTTACAAGTACTATGATAGGAGTAGAGGATAGATGAGGAAGTTGGGCCACTGCAAAATGAAGGGTGTCTGCTACAATTGTAGATGCTATGTTGCATTATCTTAACCCTTAGGTTGATGTAAGCAAGTACTCTGTGAAGGTAATAGACATCGAATAGATTTTCTAATTGTCCAAAAAGATTTGACATCAGAAGGGTTCATGAGTTAGCAGTAAATTGTTATAGAACAACATGGTTTAATTTTTATACTCTACAGCATTCCATCTCTCTACAATCAAAATCCAACCCATTAGGTATTTTGAGGAATCTTCAAGACAGATTTTTCTTTCAGAGAAATTCAGTTGATATAAGAGAAACCAAAATTTTAATGAAGTAAACATTCTACTTAATGTGTGTGCCAAAAAAAATGTTGAATGTATTACTCAATGTGTTTTTTTGTTGGTTTGTTTTTGTTTTTGTTTTTTGACTTGGCTTTTTAAAACAAACACAAATGTGGTTTCAAAAATTATCCTGCATAGGACATTCTGCCTTAAAGAGCCAACTTGTGTAGCTCAGCATCTTTTCAAGTTCACATGAAAGAAACCAGCACACTCTTCTAACACCTATTTAGTATCACACTGTGATTTCTTAATGTCCTGTGTAAGACACATCCAGATTCCTTTTCTTTATTGCTTCAAATGTGGCTACAAATATCTTTGAACTCATTGTTTTTTGTTTTTGTTTTTGTGGACATTTGTGATAACATCCCTACAATATCCTTCTGTAAATTTACAGGAAATGTTATCTAATTGAAGACATTACCAGACTATGGATTAGCTTTATCAAGTTTATGATTCTGTGGACCAACTATTACTCTTCTTATTACCCTTCCCTGGTAGAAATAATTTCCTGACATTAAAATGATGAAGTTTATGATGGGTAGTTTTCTGATTATTTACTTGCTGACTCATATTCTCTGATTTACACAATTTATTCTTTCTCTCCATCCCTCTCCCTCCAACCTCTCTCTATCTTCTCTGTCTCTCTGTCTCTCTCTGTCTCTCTGTCTCTCTGTCCCTCTGTCTCCGTTTCTCTCTCGTGCTCTCTCTCTCTCGCTCGCTCTCTGTCTCTCTGTCACTCTGTCTCTCTGTCTCTCTGTCTCTCTCTCTCTCTCTCTCTCTGTGTGTGTGTGTGTGTGTGTGTGTGTGTGTGTGTGTGTGTGTGTACAATCATTCTCTAGGTAAGGTCAGGGAACTACTTACTGGAGTAAGTTTTCTTCTATGAAATGTGTTTGTTCCCTGGGTCCTTTCTCTAGCTCCTTCATTGAGGACCCTTTGCTCAGTCCAATGGATAGCTGTGAGCCTCTACTTCTGTATTGATCGGGCACTGTCAGAGCCTCTCAGGAGACAGCTATATCAGGCTCCTGTCAGCCAGCACATGCTAACATACACAATGGTGTCTGGATTTGATAATTGAATATGGAGAGGATTCCCAGGTGGATCAGTCTCTGGATTGTCCTTCCTTCAGTCTCTGCCCCATACTTTCTCTTTGCAACTCCTTCCATGGGTATTTTGTTCCCCCTTTTAAGAAGGAAAGAAGTATTCACACTTCGGTCTTCCTTCTTCTTGATTTTCTTGTGGTTTGTGGATTGTACTTAGGGTATTCTGATCTTCTGGGCTAATATCCACTTATCAGAGAATGCATACCATGTTTGTTCTTTTGTGATTAGGTTACCTAACTCAGGATGACATTGTCCAGATCCATCCATTTCTCTAAGAATTTCATAAATTCATTGTTTTTAATAGCTGAGTAATACTCCATTTTATAGGTGCACCACATTTTCTGTATCTATTCCTCTGTTGACGGGACATCTGGGTTGTTTCCAGATTCTGGCTACTATATATAAGACTGCTATGAAAATAGTGGAGCATGTATCCATATTACATGTTGGAGCATCTTCTGAGTATATGCCCAGGAGTGGTATAGTTGGGTCCTCTGATAGTACTATGCAGACAGGCCTCAGAAGTGGCAGGGCAGCCTGGAATAGGATCCTTTCTACCTCAGTCTACAACTAGGAGGTACTGTGGATCCACAGCCCTCTCTGCCCTTTACCCCCAAGTAGAGAGCTTGTCCACAGGGTGTTCTCTGACCCCAGGACCCAGGAGTGACAGCTGATCCACAGCCGTCTGGGCACTGGTCTTAACAGAGGAGAGCTGATCTCCAAGAAATGCTGACACAGGCTTACAGACCCACAGGAGGAACAAGCTCCAGCTAGAGACAGCAAGAACATCTAACACCAGAGATCAACAGATGACGAAAGGCAAACACAAGAATCTTACCAACACAAACCAAGACTACTTGTCATGATCAGAATCTAATACTCCCACATGGCGAGTCCAGGATACCCCAAAACACCAGAAAAGCAAGATTTGGATCTAAACTTATATCTCATGATGGTGATAGAGGAATTTAAGAAGGACATAAATAACTCTTTTAAACAAATACAAGAGAAGACAGGTAAACAGGTACAAGCCCTTAAACAGGATTCTTGATGTTTCTGGTTTTGTTAAATTCCCTCTTAAATCCAGGATGGCCAGTTTAGATATTTCAATTTTACTTGTATCTGTTGAGGCTTATTATCTGACCAATTCTATATTCTAGTTGGAGAATGTTCTAGGAGGTGCTGAAAAGCAGGTGTATTCTTTTGTGTTGGGTGAAATCTTCTGTAGATATCTGTTAGATTCATTTGATTGATAATACAACTTGGTTTCATTATTTTTCTGTATAGGTTTTGTCAGGATGACCTATGTATTGGAGAGGTTGGATCTTCAAGTCTCCCACTAATAATGAGTGGGGTCATTGTGCAGTTTAAGATCAGCAATGTTTTGTACAATCTTGAGTACCTTTGTGTTTGGGACATAGATGTTCAGAATTGAGAAAACATTTTGGTAGATTTTTTTTAATGAGGATGAAATATTCTTCCCTATCTCTTTTTTTATTATTTTTGGTTGAAACCACACTTTGTTAGATATTACAATGGCTAATCCAGATTTCTTCTTGTGCCTGTTTGCTTGGAAAACATCTTTTCCAGCCCTTTGATCTCAGGTAATGCTTCTCTTAAATGCTGAGATGTGTTTCTTGTATGTAACAGAATGATGAATCCTGTTTGAAGATCTGTTTGTTAGTCTGTGTGTTTCTATTGGGGAATTGAGTCCATGGTATTGTAAGATATTAGTGACCAGTGATTGTTAATTCCTGTTATTTTGATGTAATATGTGTGCTTCCCTTGTTTTGCATTTGCTGTTATAGAATTACTTAGTTCCTGTTTCCTTGAATGTAGTTATCCTCCTTGAGTTGGAGTTTTCCTTCTAGAATTTTCTGTAGAGCTGGATTTGTAAATAGATATTGTTTAAATCTGAATTGGTCTTTAAATATTTTGTTTTCTCCATCTGTGGAGATTGAGAGTTTTGTTGAATATCTAGGTTGGCATATGCAGCTTTTTTAGAGGTTACAATATATCTATTCAGGTCCCTATAGCTTTTAGTGTCTATGTTGAGAAGTTTTGTATAATTCTCATAAGTTGCCTTTGTATGATACCTTGCCCATTTACCTTACCTCTTTTAATATCCTTTCTTTGTTCTGTAGAATTAATGGTTTTGTTGCTACAGTGTGGGAGGATATTATACTGATCCTGTCTAATTAATGTTCTGTAAGCTTCTTATATGTGTATAGGCATCTCTTTCTTTAGGTTGGGAAAGTTTTCTTCTATGCTTTTGTTGAAAATAATTTCTGATCCTTGGAGCTAGGAGTTTTCATATTCTTGTATTCATATTATTCTTAGGTTAAATCTTTTCATGGTATCCTGCTGAAGTTCAGCCTCAGCATGAGGAGGGTCCTGAGAATGGGAATGGAGATGATTCGATAATGACTCAGTGTCAGTGCTAGATGCAAGCTGCCAGTTCAAGTACTCTCTCTGTTCTTTCAAGATTCTAGTAATTCTTTATTCTTCAGCTTAATTCCTTCTTCCTTCTTATTCTGTTGCTTTCTCCTTTCTCATGATGTTGCCTTCTCCCCGCCAGAAAGCTTGAACCCAGTGTTTTATTTATTAAAGATGCATTATCAAGGCCTTGATCATTATTAATATTCATTAAAAATTCTTAGATGTACATAAATTCTGAGTCCTGGATCAGTAGTACCAACCCCTGTTTCCTTACAGCAGAATCTAAACTCAAAGAAAAAGCACACTTCCTTATAGTTTTCCATAGCCTGTTCTTCATAGGTAGCTTGGCACATCTCTTATGGTTTCCTGGTAGAGCAGACAGCAACCTTTAGTAACTATTTCCACATAAGAACAGAAAGTGAAAGAAGAATAACCTTTAGTAACTATTTTCACATAGAACAGAAAGTGAAGGAGGAACACTCCTCCATTGCTGATGGGATTGCAAACTGGTACAAGCTATCTGGAAATTAAACTGGAGGGTCCTCAGAAAATTGGAAATAGATCTACCTGAAGATCCAGCTATACCATTCTAGGGAATATACCCAAAAAACTGCCCCAACTTGCTACATGGGCAGGTCTCCACTGTGTTTATAGCAGGCTCATTTGTGATAGCCAGACACTAGAAACAACACAGATGTCCCACTACAGAAGAATGGATACAGAAAATGTGGTTCATTTACACAATGGAATACTAGCTATTAAGAATGAGAACAACCTGAGTTTTTCATGCAAATGGATGGAACTAGAAAATATCATCCTGAGTGAGGTAACTCAGATCCAAAAGGACATGTATTGTATGTATTTACTAATAAGAGGATTTTAGCTAAAAAGAAAGAAAGAAAGAAAGAAAGAAAGAAAGAAAGAAAGAAGGCACAGAGTACCCAGGATACAGTCCACAGAACTCAAAAAGACTCAAAGCTTGGGTCCACAAGCTGAAGGGCCCAAATGAGGATGCCTCAGTCCCACTTAAGTGGGAGTAGAAAGCATCACATGATTTTCTCTCCAGTGACTTTCTAAGGCAGAACCAGCCTGGAGGCACAGGCCTCAAGAGTCGCAGGGGACTGGCAGGGTGCCAGGGACAGGATCCTCTCAGCTTCCAAGTGACAGAGCTGGATCAGCGAACCTCTCTGTCCCTTCACTGCTAGTGGAGGGCCTGCCTCAAATGTGTTCTTCAGCCCAGAGACTCAAGTGAGATCCACCATTTTCTCTCCGGTGACTTACTAAGGCGGGACCAGCCCAGAGGCACAGGCCTCAAAAGTTGCAGGGGAGTTGCAAGGCGACAGGGACAGGACAAGCTCTAGTCAGAGACACCAAGAACATCTAATACCAGAGATCAAGAGATGGTGAAAGGCAAATGCAAGAATCCTTCCAACAGAAACCAAGACTACTTGGCTTCATCAGAACCTAGTACTCCCACCACAGCAAGTCCTGGATATCCCAAAAAACTGGAAAAGCAAGATTTGGATCTAAAATCATATCTCACAATGATGATAGAGGAATTTAAGAAGGACATGAATAACTCCCTTAAAGAAACACAGGAAAACACAGGTAAAGAGGTACAAGCCCTTAAAGAGGAAACAAAAAATTCCCATTAATAATTACAGGAGACCACAGGTAAACAAGGAGAAGCCCTTAAAGCAAACTCAAAAATCCTTTAAGGAATTGCAGGAAAACACAAAAAAAAACAGGTGAAGGAATTGAGTAAAACCATTCAGGACCTAAAATTGGAAGTAGAAACAGTAAAGAAATCACAAAAAGAGACAACTCAGGAGTTAGAAATCTTAGGAAAGAAGTCAGGAAACATAGATGCAAGCATCACCAACAGAATACAAGAGATAGAAAAGAGAATCTCAGGGGCAGAAGATAACATGTACAACATTGACAGAACAGTCAAAGAAAATGCAAAATGCAAAAAGACCCTAACCCAAAACATCCAGGAAATCCAGGACACAATGGGAAGCCCAAACTTTAGGATAATAGGAATAGAAGAGAGTGAAGATCTCCAACTTAAAGGACCAGTAATATCTTCAACAAAATTGTAGAAGAAAACTTTCCTAACCTAAAAAAAGAGATGCCCATGAACATACAAGAAGCCTATAGAACTCCAAATAGACTAGACCAGAAAAGAAATTACTCCTGCCACATAATAGTTAAAACACCAAATGCACAAAACAAAGAAAGAATATAAAAGCAGTAGGGGAAAAAAGGTCAAGTAACACATAAAGGCAGGCCTATCAGAATTACACCAGACTTCTCACCAGAGACTATGAAAGCTAGAAGATCCTAGACAGATGTCATACAGACCCGAAGGGAACAAAAATGCCAGCCTAGACTACTATACCCAGCAAAACTCTCAACCACCATAGATGGAGAAACCAAAGTCTTCCATGACAAAACCAAATTCACACAATATATTTAAACACATCCAGCCCTTCAAAGGGTAATATATGGAAAACTCCAACACAAGGAGGGGAACTACATCCCTGAAAAAGCAATAATGTAATCTTCCAACAAAACTAAAAGAAGATGGACAAATGAAAGGAATGCCAGCTCTAACTACAAAAGTAAGAAGAAGCAACAATAACTTTTCCTTAATATCTATTAACATCAATGGACTCAACTCACCAATAAAAAGACATAGACTATCAGATTGGGTACGTAAACATGACCTAACATTTTGTTGCCTACAAGAAACCCACTTCAGTGACAAAGACAGACACTACCTCAGAATAAAAGGCTGGAAAACAATTCTCCAAGTCAATGGTCCCAATAAAAAAGCTGGAGTAGCCATTCTAATTTCGAATAAAGTCGACTTTCACCCTAAAGTGATCAAAAAAGATAAGGAGGGACACTTCATATTTACCAAAGGTATGATCTACCAAGATGAACTCTCAATTCTGAACCTCTATGCTCCAAATGCAATGGCATCTACATTCATAAAAGAAACTTTACTAAAGCTCAAAGCACACATTACAACGCACACAATAGTAGTGGGAGATTTCAACACCCCACTCTCTGCAATGGACAGATCATGGAAACAGAAATTAAACAAGGACACAGTGAGACTAACAGAAGTTATGAAACAGATGGATTTAATAGATATCTATAGAACTTTTTATCCTACAACAAAAGGATATACCTTCTTCTCAGTACCTCATGGTACCTTCTCTAAAATTGACCATATAATTGGTCACAAATCAGGCCTCCACAGATACACGAAGATTGAAATAATCCCTTGTATCCTATCAGATCACCATGGTCTAAGGCTGCTCCTCAATAACAACATAAACAGTAGAATGCCCACATACACGTGGAAGCTTAACAACACTCTACTCAATGATAACTTGGTCAAGGAAGATATAAAGAAAGAAATTAAAGATTTTCTAGAGTTTAATGAAAATGAAGCCCCAACATACCCAAACCTATGGGACACAATGAAAGCAGTCCTAAGAGGA
>JADRCD010154572.1:0-21698 GCA_019843815.1 Montemys delectorum | reverse complement strand
TAAAGATCTTTTCCCAGTTTGTTGGTTGCCGTTTTGTCCTATTGACAATGTCTTTTGCCTTACAGAAGCTTTGGAATTTTGTGAAGTCCCATTTGTCGATTCTTGATCTTAGAACCTTAGCTATTGGTGTTCTGTTCAGGAAATTTTCCCCTGTGTCTATGTGCTCGAGGCTCTTCTCCACTTTCTTTTCTGTTAGTTTGATTGGATCTGGTTTTATGTTGAGGTCTTTGATCCACTTGGACTTGAGCTTTGTACTCAAGGAGATAGGAATGGATCAATTAGCCTTTTTTTTTTTTTCATGCTAACCACCAGTTGAGTCAGCACCATTTGTTGAAAATGCTGTATTTTTTCCCACTGGATGTCTTTAGCTCCTTTGTCAAAGATCAAGTGGCCATAGGTTTGTGGGTTCATTTCTGGGTCTTCAATTCTATTCCATTGATCTACCTGCCTGTCACTGTACCAATACCATGCAGTTTTTTTTTTTTTTTTTTTATCATAATTGCTTTGTAGTACAGCTTAAGGCCTGGGATTGTGATTCCACTAGAGGTTCCTTTATTGTTGAGAATAGTTTTGGCTATCTTGGGTTTTTTGTTATTGCAGATGAATTTCCAAATTGCTCTTTCTAAGTCTGTAAAGAATTTAGTTGGAATTTTGATGGGGATTTCATTGAATCTGTAGATTGCTTTTGGCAAGATGGCCATTTTTGCTATATTAATCTTGCCAATCCAGGAGCATGGGAGATCTTTCCATCTTCTGAGATCTTCTTCAACTTCCTTCTTCAGAGACTTGAAGTTTTAGTCAAACAGATCTTTTACTTGCTTAGTTAGAGTCACACCAAGGTATTTTATATTATTTGTGACTACTGTGAAGGGTGTTGTTTCCCTAATTCTTTTCTCAGCCTGTTTATCCTTTGTGTAGAGGAAGGCCACTGATTTGCTTGAGTTAATTTTGTGTCCAGCTACTTTGCTGAAGTTTATCAGGTTCAGGAGCTCTTTGGTGGAATTTTTGGGGTCACTTAAGTATACTATCATATCATCAGCAAATAGTGACAATTTGACTTCTTCCTTTCCAATTCATTTCCCTTTGATCTCCTTTTGTTGTCTAATTGCTCTGGCTAGGACTTCAAGTACAATATTGAATATGTAGGGAGACAGAGGAAGGACTGCTCTGCCTGGGATTCCTTCCCATATTAAATCATCAAATCTTGATACTATTGTGGATGCCAACAAGCCCTGGATGACAGAAGCCTGAGATAGCTCTCTCTTCCGAGGCTCTGACAGTACTCGACTAATACAGAAGTAGAGGCTCACAGCCATCCATTGGACTGAGTACAGGGTCCTCAATGAGGGAGCTAGAGAAAGGACTCAAGGAGCTGAAAGGATCCTTAGGATGAACAACAATATGAACTAACTAGTACCTTCAGAGCTCCCAGGGACTAAAACTCCATTCAAAGAGTACACATGGGATGACTCATGGCTCCAGCAGCATGCGTATAGCAGAGGATGGACAAGTTGGTCATCAGTGGGAAGAGAGGACCTTGGCCTTGTAAAGGTTCTATGCTCAAATATAGGAGAATGCCTGGGCCAGTAAGCAGGAGGGAGTGGGAAGGAGAGCAGGGGGAAAGGGAGGGAACAGGGGATTGTTTTAGTTTTTGTTTTTTATTTTATTTTATTTTAGTTTCCTTTTTTTTTGGGGGGGGGAGGAGGGGAACCTGCTTGGGAAAGGAGATATTGTAAATAAGAAAACATCTAATAATAATAAAAAAAAGGAAAAATAGGACTTCATAAATTTACAAATCTTTTGTAAGGCTAAGGACACTGTCAATAGGACAAAACGGCAACCAACAAATTGGGAAAAAAAATCTTTACCAATCCAATATCTGATAGAGGGCTAGTGTCCAATATCTACAAAGAACTCAAGAAGTTTTCTCTTACTTATTATGATGTGGCCTATAGAGTTATGACAAAGTATAGTTCCTATTTCACCTGACTCCTTCAGCTTCTTTTTAAATAGTTCCTAAATACACTTAATGGAAAAAGGGAAAAATGGTACAGTTGGACACCTTATCCCAGTTGTCCCCATATTTATCTGAATAGATGAACAACAACATTTATGTTTATCTATAGTTGATGTTAAAATAGATGGTACTTAATACAAGTTTACAAATATTTAGTTTTATTTTTATTAAAAAGTATTTCACAGCTAAGACATAATTCGGGCAAAATAATGGTAACATAACAACCCTCGGCCAGCTCTAAACAGTGTCAAAGCTCATCACTTTGTATGTAAGGAAGAGACTTTAGCTTGATGTTGGCTACTGGTTTGCTGTATATTGCTTTTACTGTATTTAGGTATGCGCCTTGAACTCTTGATCTTTCTAAGCCTTTAACATGAAGGGTTGTTGGATTTTGTCAAATGCGTTTTCAACATCTAAAGAAATGATCATGTCTTTTTTTCTTTGAATTTATTTATGTAGTAGGTTACATTGATGGATTTCAGTATATTAAACTATCCCTGCTTCCCTGGGATGAAGGTTAATTGATCTTGGTGAATAATCGTTTTGATGTGTTCTTGGCACACATGTGTTTGTTTGGAAAGAAATATATTGAGTATTTTTGCATTGGTATTCATAAGGGAAATTGGTCTGAAGTTCTCTTTCTTTGTTTGGTCTTTGTGTGGTTTAGGTATCAGAATAATTGTGGCTTGGGTACTGTTCCTTCTGTTTCCATTTTGTGGAATAGTTTGAAGAGTATTGGTATTATGTCTTCTTTGAAGGTCTGATAGAGTTCTGCCCTAAACCCATCTGGTCCTGGGCTTTTTATGTTTTTTATTTTTTGTTTTGTTTTTGTTTTTGTTTTGATTGAGAGACAATTAATGACTGTTTCTATTTTTTTAGGGGATATGTAACTAATTAGATCATTTATCTGATCTTGATTTAACTTTGTTTACCTGATATCTGTCTAGAAAATTGTCCATTTCATCCACGTTTTCCAGTTTTGTTGGGTTTAAGCTTTTGTAGTAGGATCTGATGATTTTTTTGATTTCCTCAAGTTCCATTATGTTTCCATTTTCATTTCCAATTTTGTTGCTTTAGATACCGTGTCTGTGCCCTCTGGTTAGTTTGGCTAAGTGTTTATCTATCTTGTTGATTTTCTCAAAGAACCAGCCCCTGGATTGTTAATTCCTTGCCTACTTCCTTTTGTTTCTACTTGGTTGATTTCAGCCCTAAGTTTGATTATTTTTCGCCTTCTTCTGTTCTTGAATCTATTTGTTTCTTCTTGTTCTAGAGCATTCAGTTGTGCTGTCAAACTGCTAGTTTATGCTTTCTCCAGTTTCTTTTTTGGAGGCACTCAGAGCTGCATTTCTTTTCTTTTTTTTCTTTTCTTTTCTTTCCTTTTCTTTCCATTTTGTTTATTTTTATTGGATATTATATTTATTTAAATTTCAAATTGAATCCCCTTTCCTCATTTCCTTTCCAAAACCCCCATTATTCCCCACCCCTCCCTCTGCTCACCAACCCACCCTCTCATACTTCCTGGCCCTGACATTCCCCTACACTGGAGCTTAGAACCTTCACAGGACCAAGGGCCTCTCCTCCCATTGATGATAGATTGGGTCATTTTCTTCTATACATATGTTGCTGGAGCCATGAGTCATACCATGTGTAGTCTTTGGTTGGTGGTTTTGTCCCTGGGAGCTCTGAAGGTACTGGCTAGTTCATATTGTTGTTTGTCCTAAGTAGCTGCAAACCCTTTAGCTCCTAGAGTTCTTTCTCTAGCTCCTTCATTAGGGATCCTGTGATCAGTCCAATGAATGGCTTGGGGTTCTCTACTTCTGGGTTAGCTGGGCACTGCCAGAGCCTCTCAGGATACAGCTATATCAGGCTCCTGTCAGCCAGCACTTGCTGCATCCAATATAGTGTCTTTGTTTAATGATTGTATATGGGAAGGATTCCCAGGTGGAACAGTCTCTGGATTGTCCTTCCTTCAGTCTCTGCTCCATACTTTGTCTCTGCAACTCCTTCCATTAGTATTTTGTTCCCTCTTCTAAGAAGGAACGAACTATTGGTCTTCCTTCTTCTTGAGTTTCTTGTGGTTTGCGGATTGTATTTTGGGTATTTCTAGTTTCTGGGCTAATATCCCCTTATTAGAAATTGCATACCATGTGTGTTTTTTTGTGATTGGGTTACCTCACTCAGGATGATATTCTCAAGATCTATCAATTTCCCTAAGAATTTCATAAGTTCATTGTTTTTAATAGCTGAGTAGTACTCCATTGTGTAAATGTACCACATTTTCTGTATCCATTCCTCTGTTGAGGGACATCTGGGTTGTTTCCAGTTTCTGACTATTATAAATAAGGCTGCTATGAATATAGTGGAGCATGTGTCCTTAATACATGGAGCATCTTCTGGGTATTTGCCCAGGAGTGAAGCCCCCTCTATAATTGTGTGAGATGTAATGTCTGTTTTGAGCTTTAGTAAATTTTCTTTTATGAATGTGGGTGTTTTGTATTTGGAGCATAGATGTTCAGAATTGAGAATTCTTGGTATATTTTTCCTTTGATCAGTATGAAGTGTCCTTCCTTATATTTTTGGTGACTTTTGGTTTAAAGTCAATTTTAGCCAGTATTAGAATGGCTACTCCAGCTTGTTTCTTGGGACCATTTGCTTGGAAAGTTGTTTTCCAGACCTTTACTCTGAGGTAGTGTTTGTCTTCGACACTGAGCTGTGTTTCCTATATGCAGCAAAATGCTGTGTCCTATTTACTTATCCAGTCCTGTTAGTCTGTGTCTTTTTATTGGAGAATTGAGTCCATTGATGTTAAGAGATATTAAGGAATAGTGATTATTACTTCCTGTTATTTTTTATTTTATTTTTATGTTTGTGTGGCTATCTTCTTTAGGGTTTGTTGAAAGAAATTTGTTTTCTTGGCTTTTCCAGGGTGTAGTTTCCCTCCTTGTGTTGGAGTTTTCCATCTATCATCTTTTGTAGAGCTGCATTTGTGGAAGGAAATTGAGTAAATTTTTTTCATGAAATATTTTGTTTTCTCCATCTATGGTAATTGAGAGTTTTGCTGGTTATAGTATATATACTGGCATTTGTGTTTTCTGAGGATCTGTATGAGATCTGCCCAGCATCTTCTAACTTTCATTGTCTCTGATGAGAAGGCTGGTGTAATTCAGACAGGTCTGCCTTTAAATGTTACTTGTCCTTTTCCCCTTACTGCTTTTAGTATTGTTTACTTTGTTTTGTGCATTTCATATTTTGATTATTATGTGATGGGAAGAATTTATTTTTTGGTACATTCTATTTGGTGTTCTGTAGGCTTCTTTTATGCTCATGGACATCTTTTTCTTTAGGTTAGGGAAATTTTCCTCTATAATTTTGTTGAAGATATTTACTGGATCTTTAATTTGGGAATCTTCAGTCTCTTCTATACCTATTACCCTTAGTTTCAGTCTTCTCATTGTGTTCTGGATTTCCTGGATGTTTTGGGTTAGGAGCTTTTTGAATTTTCCATTGTCTCTGAGTGTAGTGTCAATGTTTTCTATGGTATATTCTGCACCTGAGATTCTCTCTTCTGTATCTTGTATTCTGTTGGTGATGCTCCCATCTATAGCTCCTTACCTCTTTCCTATGTTTTCTTTCTCCAGTGTTGTCTCCCTTTGTCATTTCTTTAATGTTTCTACTGCCATTTTTAGATCCTGGATAGTTTTGTTTAATTCCTTCACCTGTTTGGTTGTGTTTTCCTATGAGTCTTTAAGGAATTTTTGCCTTTCCTCTTTAAGTGTTCATACCTGTTTATCTGTGTTCTCCTATATTTCTTAAAGGGAGTTATTTATTTCCTTCTTGAAATCCTCTATCAACATCATCAGATGTGATATTAAGTCCAAATCTTGCCTTTCTTGTGTGTTGAGGTATCCAGGACTTGCTGTGGAGGGAGAACTTGGTTCTGATGATGCCATGTAGCCATGGTTTCTGTTGACAATGTTCTTGTGCTTGCCTTTTGCCATCTGGTGAGCTCTGGTATTAATTGGTCTTCCTGTCTCTGGCTGGATCTTGTCCCCCCTGTGAGCCTGTAAGCCTTTGTCAGCACTCCTGTAGGAACTTGTGTACATAGGACTTTGGAACAACCCAAGCTCTAGGTGCAGATGATGACCAGGATCCTGTCCCAGATGTTCCACTGTTTCTTTGCTGTGTGTGTTCCTTGGAGGTCCTGCCATGGACAGTTATTTTTCAGAAAGTGGCTATCTCTCCTCTGAGTCCGGGAGTAAGAACATTCCTGGGCAACCAGCTCTCTCCTGGAGGGAGCTATTCTTAGAGAGTTTTGGAACAACTTAGCTCAGGGTGCACATGGTAACCTAAAGAATCCTATCCCAGTTGCTCCACTGTTCTTGTGTCCTGCACATTCCTATCCAGCCCTGCCCCATACAGTTATTGGAGAAAATGTGGAGATCTCACCTTTTGGCCCAGGACTGAGGGCACTTCTGGGAGACCATCTCACTCCTGGCGGGACCTGTGCACAGAGGGCTCACTAATAGCCAATATCAAACTAAATGGGGAGAAACTGAAGGCTATTTCACTAAAATCAAGGACAAAACAAGCTGTCTCTCCTCTCCCCATCTCTTCAATATAGTGCTTGAAGTTACAGCCAGAGAAATAAGGCAACTAAAGGAGAACAAGTTAATACAAATTGGAAAATAAGAAGTCAAAGTATTGCAGATGATATGATAGTATATATAAGTGATATCAAAGTTTCTACTAGTGAACTCTTACAGCAGATAAATACCTTCAACAAAATGGCTAGATACAAAATTTACTCCAAAAGTCAGTAGCCCCCATGATAAGTAGGTTAGGAATGAAATCAGGGAAATCACTGCCTCCACAGTAGCCAGAAATGAAATAAAATATCTTGGTATAAGTCTAACCTAGCAAGCCAAAGACATTTATAGCAAGAATATCAAAGCTCTGAAGACAGAAATTAAAGAAGATATCACAATATGGTAAGATGAATTAAGGAAGATATCAGAAAATGCTAAAACCTCTCTTGTCCATAGATTGGTAGGATGAACATAATACAAATGGCCAACTTACCAAAACCAATTCACAGATTCAGTATAATTCACGTTATCCTTCCAAGACATTTTTTTTTTAGCAGATGTTGTGAGAAAATTATCCACACTATGTGGGAAAATAAAAAAACACATGATAGTGAAATTAACCCTTTACAATAAAAGGACTTCTGGAGATATTACTATCCTTAATTTCAAACTATTATATTACAATAGCAATAACCATTACATGGTATTGGTTTAGAAACAGACAGCTTGATTAATAGAATTAAATCAAAGACCCTGGAATAAAACTATACATCTATAGACACTTGATTTTTTACAAACAAGCCAAAACCATACAATGGAAAATAGAGAGCATCTTCAACAAATGGTGCTGATGTACCTGTAGAAGGATGCAAATAGATCCTTGTTTATCATTCTGCACAAAACTCAAGTTCAAGTGGATCCAAATCCTCAACATAAAGCTAGGTAACTAAGTCTAATAGAAGAAAAAGTGTGAAATAGTGTTGGATGTACTTGCACAAGAGAGACCTTCCTGAAGTTAACACCCATAGTTCAGGCATTAACAATCAAGAATTAATAAATGGGACCTCATGGAACTGAAAAGCTACTGCAAGGCAAAGTATACAGTCAATAGGATAAAACAGCAGCCTACAGACTGGAAAAAGATCTTCACCACCTTATATCCTACAGAGGACTAATATCCAAAATATATAAAGAACTTAAGCTATTAGACACTGACAAACCAAATTATCCAATTAAAAATGGTGTACAGACTTACATAGAGACTTCTCAAGAGAAGGATCTCAAATGGCTGAGAAGCACTTAAAGGAATGCTCAAAGTCCTTAGTCATCAGGGAAATCAAAGTCAAAATCACCATGAGAGCCTATCTTACATCCATTGGAGGTGCTAAGATTAAAAACAAACACAAAAACAAAAACAAAAACTCAAGAGACAGCATATGGTGGAGAGGTCATAGAGTAAAGGGAACTCTCCTCCATTTCTGGTGGAAGAGAAAACTTGTACAATCACTCTGAAAATCAATTTGGCGATTTCTCAGAAAATAAGGAATAGTTCTACTTTAATCCCCAGCTCTACTACTACTGGGCATGTGCCCAAGAAATGCTATACCATACCACAAGGACACTTGCTACATTATGTTCATAGCAGCTGTATTTGTAATAGCCAGAAACTAAAAAACTAAACAGATTCCTCCATGAACAAAGAATAGATAAAGAAATAGGTTTCAAAGAAATAGGTTTCACAACAAAAGACTATTCAGCTATTGAAAATAAGGGCAGTATATAATTTTCAGGCAAATAGATGGAAGAAAGTATCATCCCGAATGAGGTATCCCAGACCCAAAAGAACATACATGGGATGTACTCATTCATAAGTGAACATTAGCCACAAAGTATAGTATTCCCATGCTACCAAACACAGACCCCACCCAAAAAACTAAATAACAAAGAGGGCCCAAGGGAGGATGCTTGACTCTTACTCAGAAGGAGAAATAAAATCATCATTGAGAAAGTTGAAGAAGGAGGGAAGTAGGTGTGAGAGGGAATGGGGAGGAGGACATTGGTGAGGATCACATATAAGGAAAGCCTGGGAGAGAGGGATGGAGCAGTGAATGGAAATCTGAAGGGCAGTGGGCTTCTTTAAGATGTGTCTAAGATCTTGGATGGGGCAGGCTTCAGGGACCCTGATGGGATAGATTCCATAAGAAGACCAACAGATTCAACTACTCTGGACCCTTGGGGATTCCCAGAGACTGTAGCACCAACCAAAGATCAAGAATGAGTTGGACCTAGGTCTTCCTGTACATATGTAGCAGATATGCAGCTCAGTCTTCATACAGGTCCTCCCACAAATGGACCACGGTGGGGGAAAGGGCTGTTCCTGACCCTATTACCCGCCTATGGACCCTGGTCTCCTAACTGAGCTGTCTTGGATGGCCTCAGTAGGAGAGGATATATCTAGTCTGGCAGTAACTTGAGATGCCTGGGTGGGGCACCCTCCTTCTCAGAGGGGAGGTGGAGGGAAAAGAAGGGAACAAATTGTTTACCATATGATATATGCTCTTACCTTAATAACTGCTAGTTTTCAAAGTATTATGGCAAAATTCATTCAAATCTCTTAAAATATTTCAAATTCAAAGGTATCAATATATATATATCATACTATATATTATCAATATATATGTATATATATGTATGTATATATACATACATATATATACATATATATATCCTGCTATAGTAATAAAATTAAAGCTCTTGTTTTCTTTTAGCTCCAGCACAAAATTTAAGTTATTTAGTTTAGTAAAATTTTCAAAATATTGCTTTCCCTTTTCTGTCTGGGCCAGTGCCCTGAGCAGACCTTGGGTGAATGACAGGAGGAATATATTTCATTGGGATGTAAATAAACAAATTAATGAAAAATGATAAGGAAAAAAGAAAGCATATGAAAAGCCAAACTAATATATAACAAGAAAAAAATAGGCTAGAGAGGTCTGAAATGGTGTTTAATTATGTTAATAGTGTACATGAGGTTTCAGGTAAGATTTTACAAAGTTTGCCACATATATATGTAACCAAACCAATTAATGTGAATATAAACATCATAGAAAAACAAGATTATCCTAGTAAAAATTTACTAACTTACAATCAATCAGGTATTTTATTGAGATAATTTCAGAAATATTGGTTATATTTCTCACATTGATTATTTCAGTATCTTACCTTGGCTCATTCTTATACTTGTTACATTTGGCCCCCTCTATCTTCTATCTGAAAGACAACTCAGCCAAACTCACAGGCTAGTTTGATTTACTCTAAATGAAAGTCAACAGCCTATGTGCATCCCTAGAAGAACTAGATGAGCTTGCTACTTACTGACAATAATCAAGACTCTGATAATTCCATTACAAATGGAACTCTAGTGGCTATAAGTGCATATATCTTCATTTACCAGGATGGAAAACCAGTGTCTCAACTTTCTTGTGGATTATGGGTTCCTTTCTTATTTGGGACTTGATCATTACCTGTATTTTTATTACTTCCACGAATCACTTGAAAGAATAAACATTACCTTTGAAAGGAAATATCTTGCTCTATCAAGACTTTGAAGGAGAAACATGGAGAGCATTTTCATGAATTTCTGGGTGAGCATATGTGATTTAATAATAAGCCTGGGGAAACAAGTCGCATGCCAGAACCTAGGATACAAAGGCAGGGAGATCTGTCTTTGTGTTCTACTCTCTCTCTCTCTCTCTCTCTCTCTCTCTCTCTCTCTCTCTCTCTCTCTATCTATCTATCTATCTCTATGTGTGTCTCTCTCTGTCTCTTTCTCCTCTCTTCACACACACACACACACACACACACACACACACACACACACACACACACACATTTGTTCTGCTAGCCTACTACATATTTATTGCAGAAATGTTAGATAGACTTCTTCACTGTGGGTGTATAGTTTTCAATAAATAGCAAACATCATCCAGTTTTAAGATGCACGTAATGCTATTGACTTTATCTTGAAAGAAAAAGTGAAGACAAAGTGAACAAATTAAATCTGCAATTCCATCTAGGTGATTTTTTTCTTCACTATTTTCACAATTCAATAAATTTGATATAAGGATAGTTTCTTCCTTCCCCTCAAACACATTTTTTTCCCTGTCTTTTAAAAGCCTACCTACTTGAGCATTGAATTTTGGTTGTCCAAGACGACATGAGGGAGAAATTTGATGATAGCCCTTTGAGACTAACAAGGTACTCTCAGCAAAAGAATATTAATGCCCAGTAACTTTTGCAGCTACTTAGTAGAATTTATGTTTGATGGTCTGAAGGAAAAAATAACTTGAGTCTTCATAAAAAATATTTATAAAAAGGATAAAGCTCTAAGTTACAGCAATGGTCTCAAAAATAGAAACACAAACTGATAGATAATTAATTTCTGAAGCTGACTATGTATTTATTTTGACCATTGAAGATATAATGGATTTTTGTAACTGACTTCAGCTACCTTAAACAAGTTATTTGAAAGTGATTTTATTAGAAAAAGAAGTTTGAAAAGATGATTTTGACCTAAATGAAGCTCTTGTAGGTGTACCCAATTAACACTACTCAAATGATCTCAGTAGCAGCAGTGGCACTCCTTGCTATCTACCCCAATGTTTGGGGTTCTTGAGTGAAACACACACACACACACACACACACACACACACACATTTATATGCCTTAAATAGCTCAATGGCCAAATCATGTCCATGTGGCTAATCTACCCTCTAATATTTTCAAATTATTACTTACTTAAACCTATATTTCATCTTGGCTGCCCTGGAAGCAAACGTGCAGCCCTCTTGAGCTGCATTCCACCAGCTCTGTATGTTGGGTATTCTTGCTTTCTCACACCACTCAGATGTGTCATCTTGGTTCTACTCCACTCAACATCTCAGATTCTCCCTTCTTCTTCCTTTGTCCTTCCTTCTTCCTTCTTCCTGGAAATCCTAAAAGCCTCTGTCTCCCTGTCAAACAATTAGCCACCTATACCGTTATTTACCAATCAAAACCAATTGGAAGAAGGGTTCCCTCAGTATCATGCAGATGTGTGTATTCTCTTGTGAGTTTGGGAACTCAGGTTAACATAATACAGGTAATATTAGGCCAAACCCACAACATTTTCCCACTTTTGTCCACTTAAAAAGATTCTTTCCTCATAGATACATGTTGAACATAATTATAATAATTATGTAAATTTTAAGGTGTGATATGTACTTATAATAGCTACTCCATCATATTTGGCAATCTATATATATTATGTATCCCAATTCAAAGAGTTTACAATTCTGTTTCTGAATTTAGTTGATTTTAGCTAGTACTACCACTTGAAAACCATCCTTTCAGACTTAGATTATCTTCCTTAATGTTAAACAACAAGTTCAATTATGCAACTATAATTAATCTTCAACCCTGTCAGGGATCTGAGAATGAATTAAATAATACCTGAATATGTAGGAAGCACAAAAACATAGCTTCCAAAACTTAAACAATTTTAGAGACTGCTGGCTGCCTAGACAGTCTCCTATACAGAGTTGGTGCATCTTTCTTCAGCATTCTGGCCCATCTAACACATCTTTTATGAACCAGGAATTATGAAGGACTAGTTTACCTTTTCTTATTAGAGCTAAACTGTTGACTATCTCACATGTGTACTTTCTTGGACAGTATTTTTTATCTGTAGATGAGTTAAAGTAATTCTTGCCCTGTGGCCACCCTGTCCTTCACTATTTGAGTAACTCCACATGGAGGTAATGTTGTTTAATATCTTCTTTGAAGTAGTAAGGGGACACTGTCAGGAGCAGACAAAAGATTTATGAGTAATGAAACGATTTTAAATGTCATATTCTGTGGATCTCTAATGTCTTTGAAGATTATCTATCTATATAAGTATATCTGTACTGTTAAACCTTGACAATTCTTAACTATTTCTACATGAATAATATTGAAAACACTTTATTATAATTATACCGGAATCTAATATTACCATGAGCTTACTATCTGAACCTTAACTAGCATTACTTAATCATCCTAAAAAGTTGGTAATACTAGAAGGACTTGGGCTAAGCCTTGTATTTTTAAATGAATTTGATAAGCACAATGCCAATCTAAGAGTAACAAAATAAATTTTAAATTTTATATCAATATACAAAATTTATGTCAATGAAAACCTTAAACATATATCATGTAAATTCTATACCAGTTTAAGAAAATATAACTTTAATTCTTCATGAAAATGTAAAGATTTATACCACTGTAAATTTATGACTATTAAAGGATTTGTTTAAGTGTAAATTGAGTGATTCTTTCCCATATATTTAATTTCTTATAGTATTATTCTAACCCCCATTTTCTTTCAACCATCCCTCTATTTATCTAAGAAAGGAAGGATAGAGAAGAAAGCAAGGACACGAATTCTTAAGTCAAAGCTCTGTTTCCTTATTATGAGCATTTCCAAATTATACTCTAAAATAACAAGCTATCTTTAATTTATAAAAATAACCAAATCCAGACACCCAAAACAAAGGAATAGGGATGATGACTCTCTATGATATTTTCCTGCTGATTGATTGCTTTTACATAGGATAAGGAGGTGTAGGGAAATTGGAAAAATTGGTTAGACATAAAAAAAAATCCAACTAGCTTTAGAATTTGCTATATAGTCTCTGTATATTTTTTTAACTTTAATTGCATTATGATGAGAAAAGTTACATGATCTCAATTTATCTGAATTTGTTAACATTTAAAAACATATTTTAAGTAAATAGATTTAAATCACATTCTTGTTTCCCTTTCTACCCCAACTCTCCTCAGAGTCCCCCTTTAATATCTACAATATCTTTTTCATCATATTCTTTAAAATTTATAAAATATTATAACAATAAAAATGAGTATTCTAAAAGTTGTTTGATATAAAAACAACAATCAATTTATCAGTCTTATGTAGATGCTTGTCTACAGCAATACTAAAAATGCATATGTTTTTCTCAATATGAATTTTAAATAACTCCAAACATATTAATTGTATATTTCAAAATAATACATCACTACTAGTATTTTCTTAAGTGAACATAAATATATAAAGTCTTTTTGTTTGTTTGCTTGCTTTGTATTAAGTAGAGCTTAAAATCTTGGCTCTTACTGTGGTAGAAGCCCAAAATAAGAATACTCTTTAGATATTTGATTTCACTGTAAAAAGGCTGTACTTCAATGACCCTCACATCACCAAGAAATTTTACCTCCATCATAGCTAAGCTTAGAGTTGACAATTCTACTGTGCCAAGGAATGAATTGTAGGCACGATATTTGGATACAGACATACTGTTATGGTCAAAGCTATTTGACTTGAGTGAGTGAATTTATTCTCAGCCCACAGAATAGAGGTTACATTCATTTAAGAAATGGTGTATGTATTAAGATGGCCTATCCATAAAGTCATTCACCAACTGTTTCAGTGAACAATGGTTCTGCTTGCAGGGTGGCACAAACATTAGGTGAGGGTAAGAATCTGGTTCATTGGCTGTGATAATTTGGAAAAGCATTCATCTCAGAGAAAGAGTCACTTATAAAGTCCTCTTCTTCAAACTTGATACAAGAGTTACAAACGTCAAGCAAAGCATTCAGTCTCACTCTTTGTTGTTCTCTTACAGGGCCCTTTCCAATTTAATTGTCTATGTTTCTTTTGGCTATATAAATACTTTTGAAATATATAAGCTGTTCTGAAATCCATAGTATAGTGTAAAAATATTAAATAACCAATACTACGAATAGAGAGGATGAGATAGGCGAAGCAAGATTTCAAGACCCTTATGTTACACACAGCAAGACACTGTCACGAACAAACAAGCTGAAAGTACAATATTGGATCTATTTCTCCAATTACTAAATTAGAGAGACCATTGGATGACAATCAACAAATTTCTAATTCCTCATACTTTTGGATTTCAATTGATTAGGATATGTTGGTAATATTAATTTTCATATTATATATTAAGAAAAAGTAATTGTTACTTCCTATTGGTTTGTTGTAAGTTTTTCTGGATTTGTTGAAAGATTACTTTCTTGCTTCTTCTAGGGTGAAGTTTTGCTCCTTATGTTGATGTTTTCCATCTATTAGTTTCTGTAGGGCTAGATTTGTGGAAAGATATTGTGTAAATTTTGTTTTGTCGTAGAATATCTTGTTTTCTCCACCTATGGTAATTGAGAGTTTTGCTGGGCATAGTAGCCTGGGCTGGCATTTGTGTTCTTATAGGGTCTGTATGACATCTGCCCAGGATCTTCTAGCTTTCATAGTCTCTGGTGAGAAGTCTGGTGTAATTCTGATAGGCCTGCCATTATATGTTACTTGACCTTTTCTCCTTACTGCTTTTAAAATTCTTTATTTAGTGCATTTGGTGTTTTTATTATTATGTGACAGGAGGAATTTCTTTTGTGGTCCAATCTATTTAGAATTCTGTTGGCTTCTTGTATGTTCATGGGCATCTCTTTCTTTAGGTTAGGGAAGTTTTCTTCTATAATTTTGTTGCCGATATTTACTAGCCCATTATCTTGGGAGTCTTCACTCTCTTCTATATTTATTATCCTTAGGTTTGGTCTTCTATTGTGTCCTGGATTTCCTGGATGTTTTGAGTTAGGAGCTTTTTGCTTTTTGCATTTTCTTTGACTGTTGAGTCAATGTTTTCTATGGTGTCTTATGTCCCTGTGATTCTCTCATCTATTTCTTGTATTATGTTGGTGATGCTTGCATCTATGACTCCTGATTTTCTTTCCTAGGTTATCTATCTCCAGGGCTGTCTCTCTTTCTGATTTCTTTATTGTGTCTATTTCTATTTTTAGATTCTGGGTGGTTTTGTTCAATTCCTTCACCTGTTTGATTGTGTTTTCCAAACAGGTGCTTCTTTCCAGAGGAGAAAATCTTCCTACTCGTCATTATGGGAAGACGGATGATTGCCAAACCACCAGGCCACTCATCCAGGAGCAACTAAAACTACTGAGTTAATCGAACTTAGATTATTATTCCTAAATTTGAGTTGCCTCTCCAACTGGGTTCTAATAACTGGCCAGTTTTCACAGCTAAGGTCTTTCTAAATCTGTTAACCCAGGTGCTTATGTTTCTCTGAAAAGTCCTAAATGCTGATTAAAACTATATTATGTAATATGTACACAAAGGATAAGACTAGTAAAAAGAGGGAAAACACTACAAGACAACAACAACTCCCCCCCAAAACTTCAAGATATGTTCTTGAAACTGGTGAAAATTGGGCCAACATCCTATTTCTTTCCCTCTTATGTACCAGATGCACCCCATGTTGAAACATGGATAAAGCAAAAAATTACTAACCAGTCCCTCCTCAAGTCCTTACACGGAGGTCCTGCAGGAGATCCAGAGGACTATTCATCAAACCATTTGAGAGGTGGCATCTTTACTATATCAGCCTGCACAGGGATTCAAGTCAGGCAACCTAATATGGCAAAAAGAGAATCTCAACTCAAACTTAGAATGAAGCTCACCAAAGTTATACCAAGGAAATTGCACAGAAATGAAAGAAGAGTACAGAATGGAACAGATGGGTCATTACCAGGACCTTTAAACCTCTAAGAATATGATATACAGAGGCTCTACAATTACGGTGTTCTTTTTTCCCCCTTGTTGGTGTCCCAGCAGTAAAGGCCACAAATCCAATTTCTCTAGGAAGCCCCTCAGTGTTCAGAATGCTAGGAAGGGTTTATCCGTTCCTTAGTCATTCTCAACTGGGCATAGGTCAGGATTACTGGCTATGCCTAGACCCCAAGTTCTCCTATTAGGCTGGTACTGAAAATGATCAAACTATAAGCTCCATTTCCAACCCTAATAGCTATAAATGGGACCAATATAAGTTCAACCAGGAGAATCTTCAGGACAAAGGTGCCTGTTTAACCCCTAGTCAACTTGACACAAGATGGAGTTTTCATAGACAATGGAGCTTCCCTTGAGGAAATGCCTCCATGAGATCCTGTTGTAAGATATTTTTCAATTAGTGATCAGTCCATGGTGGGTGGTGCCATCCAGGGGCTGGTAGTCCTGGGATCTATAAGAATACAAGCTGCACAATCCAGGTGAAACAATACAGTAAGCAGCACCCTGCCATGACCTCTGCATCAGCTTCTGCTTCCAAGTTCCTATCCTGTGTGAGTTCCTGTCCTGACTTCCTTTGGTGATGAAAAGTAATTTGGAAGTGTAAACTGAATAAACACTTTCCATTCTACTTGCTTGTTGGTCAAGATGTTTTGTGCAGGAATACAAACCCTGACAAAGACATCGAGATAATTTCACCTATGCAGATTTCTTTAGACAAAGATAGAAATAGCAGTTGCATGTTTTTCCAGGCCCTAGAGACTACTTGACTTGCTGGCACTAATGGCTTAACCAAGTCTGCATCTTCTGAATTGTTTATTCTGCAGGAAAACCCACTTCTTTGCATCTTCATGCATGTTATACCACAGGTGTTTATCAGCAATAAAAAAGAGGGCAGCATCTAACAAAGTCTAGATTCTGAGCTTCCTGTACTGATGAGCCATCTTAATTCTCATTCTGTTATTTGGTTCTACTAAAGTTGAAACTTCAGCCCTAATTAGTTATGACAAATAAAAAGAATTTTAAAATTCGGTGCCTAAGTAGATATATATCTGGGGCATCTATAAAATTCTGCTTCCTTTCTGGAAATACAGTTAAAGTACTTAATTAAGGTTGTTTACCAAAATTTAAGTGAATTGGTCCCAGATGCCAAGAGGTTCCTAGGACCCAACATGGATAACATTAGCCAAAATATCCAACAAAGGGGAGAGAGAACCTGTGGAGACAATATTCAATAGTTAGGCATGGCCCCCAGTTGAGGGATGAGGTCATTCATCCATTTTAGAAATATTAACCCAGAATTGCCCCTGTTTAAAGGAAATACAAGGATGAAATGTGGTGGAGCAGAGACTGAAGGAAAAGCCATGCAGAGACTGCCACACCTAGGGATCCATCCAATCTGTAGAAACCAATCACAGACACTATTGCTGATGCCAAGAAGTTCATGCTGCCAGGAGCCTGGTATAGTTGTCCCCTGAGAAGTTCTGCCAGAGCCTGACCAATACAGATGGGGATGCTCACATCCAACCATTAGACCTAGCACAGGGACCCTAGTGGAGGAGTCAGGGGAAGGACAGAAGGAGCTAAAGCTCCTCATAGGAAGAACGACAATATCAACCAACCAGATCCTCACCCCCCAGAGCTTTCAGGGACTAAACCACCAACCAAAGAGTACACATAGAAGAACACATGATTCCAGCTGTATATATTGAGGGTTTAAGAGAGGAATTCTCGTCAAACACACCAGGCCCAAACAGTTCCACATGTTGGAGGTTTAATTGAGAGGGAGAGAGTGGGAGGAGGTGATGCAGAAAGAGAGGAGTGGGGAAAGAGAAAGAGAAAGGAATGTTCCCCATTTTTATATGAGCTGTGAAGTATGTATGGCCCAGGTAAAGGTGGGAAGCGAGCCCTAGGGATTTTGGGAATATGGTAGCTGTTGCCCATAGCAACAGGTCTGTGGTCCCACCTATCAATAGGCACAGGCACTCAGTGATGCTAACATACCTCCCTTTTTGATATTATAAAGAGACGGAAAGAAAAAGGGAAGGGGAAGCCAATGGTGAAAAGGGGACGAGGGTGTCATGTCTCTTAAGCTACTTTCTGCTGTCTAGGGGTGTTGTCAATGGGAGTAGCTGACTTTGACCATCCACTTGATAAATGTTTGCATCAGTTCTCTTTGTGGACAGTGGCTCGTCTGTGGGCAGTGGCTGGTAATCCTGCAACAGAAGCTGATTGATAGTTTGGTTAGAATTTTTTTGTATTTGTCATTGAAGAAATGTAGAAACAAGATTAATGAGGCAGGGAGCAAATAATAGCACCAGGAAGATGACTAGGAGAGGAGTTATGAACGGGAGTATCCACTTCCATATGGGGTTTTCGAAAATCTCAGAACTGGAGGTCTCACGGTCTCCGAAATTTTTTATGTCTGATTGCAGCTCCTGGATTTTATTTCATACTATCCCAGATTGGTTGACATAGAAGCAGCATTCTTCTTGGAGGAACAGGCAAAGACCACCTTCTTTAGCCATCAGGATATCTACTCCTCATCTGTTCTAAAGCACCACAGCTGTGAAAGAATCAATCTGTTTTTGAATAGTAAGCACAGTTCAGACATTTTTTGAAAATCACTTTGGAACTGGGATGTATTATATTGGATCATGGAAGTTGTTATCCCTGCAACTCCAGTACCAACACCTAGGGCTATTCCTGTAGTGACCAAGAGTGGCACAACTTGGACTGCCCTCTCATGTTGGGCAGCTATCATATCTATAACTGGGATTGGCAGGGGCTCATTTCTCTGGATTACTCTCAGTTCAGGGAAAAGAAGCACTAATGTGCAAACTCCTGACCAGCTAGCAGGTAGGTGATGATATGCCTGAGTGTCACAAAGAATTGACATGTTTTGGATTGCAGGGCATTGTGGCAGTGATGATATATCAAGGGTTATGGTCCTATTGCAGTCTAGGGAGCCCAGCATTCCTATTGAATGGGTCCCAGAGACCTTAAAGCAGGTTGCCACGCCAAAGAGAGGAACAGAGGCGAGGTATGGAGTCATGGTGACACTGGAGCCAGGGCAGCTGACAAAGGGTGAGGTAATGTTACTTGACAGTATTACTAGAGACGCTGTATGTGACAATTGTGAGTTAGTTCCAGGGGGTACACATAACCAGCACTCCTTAAAGCGTCCAGATCTGGTGACATTGAGGAGTTGGTATGCCGCAGTCAAGGTCTGAAGTAAAAAGTGAAATGATAAGTTAGTGCCATTTATAAGGGGTGATGTTAAAGAAGTAAGGACCTCAGAGGAGTGTTTGATTATCTCCCCTACCTTTTCACTATCTAGGGGTTGGGCAATTGAGACATATTTTCTTTGAATATGGATGGTACTTACTGGGCCCCAGGGCTGATTTTTATGATAGAGCTTACTGACTACTCCTGTCTCCCACCTGGAACCCCACGGGTCTTGTATGTGGAAAAAGAGTGTCTTGTAGTGTTGGTGGAAGAAATGATTGATCCGTGATCCTAGCATATGTATTTGACAAGACCAATATGGGCAGCCCCCATATTCATCTGGCCATTTTCTACAATAATCTTCTGTCTGGTCAAAGAGAAAGCAAGTATAGAGATTATAATATTTAGATGGGATTACAGATACTGCGATGATAGTAATTTGGATTGGTTTCTGGCATGTGGCTATGGAGTAGTTTCCTGACCCTATTTGGAAAGACTGCTTGTTATCTGTGGGGGTTTCTTGAACCTCAAATCTCCAGATATAAGGGCTACCCTGGATAGGAATGAACAGCAAGGGGAGGATGAGAAACCCATGTTTAATCCAGTGAGGTCGAGCTCAACTACTGGAGTGAAGTCTCATTTTCTGGGATTGGGGATAAGGTAGATGGCCTCATTGTCCTCTGGAGCTTAATAGAGCATGGTCTTGTTAAGATTGATGTGTATGAAGAAGAGTAATTTTTAGGTGGAGGAATGAAAGGTTTGAGGTGAGACAGATGGACCCAAGGAGGGAGTCCCTCGAGTTTAGCAGCTGTAGGGGTCACAAGAATTACTTTAAAAGGGCCCTGCCATTTGAGAGAGAGAGAGATTAGGGCTGATGACCTGGAGGGGATAGAAGCACTTGATCTTTAATGTTGATAGGTAGTGGACAGGAGACAGTGCATGACCGAGGTAGATGGTGGTCAGCAAAATTCCATAGGAGAGAATGGAGGTGGCAAAGTAATGGGGTAAGTAGGTGGTGTGGGAGTGGAGAGCATTTAGGTAAGAGACCAGGGGTTAGGACTGGATGTCCATACATGAGTTCAAAGGGAGAGATGAGGAGAGGTCGCTTTGGGAGAGCTCATAACCTGAAAAGAGCCAGGGATAGGAGTTTTACCCAATCAAGGTGAAGTTCCTGTGACAGCTTGACAAGAGTGTTTTTTAAAGAGTGATTAGTTCTTTCTACCTTAACAGAAGATTGAGGGTGGTAAGGAATGTGAAAATGCCAGGGGATATCTAGAGCCTTAGATAGGATTTGAGAGACTTGGGAAGTAAATTCAGGACCATTGTCTGACTGGAGAGAGGCTGGGACACCAAACCGGGGTATGATCTCCTGAAGGAGGAGATCAGAGACTGAGCCCTTTTGTTAGTTGTGGGAAATGCCTCTACCCACCCTGAGAAGGTGTCCACCAAGACCAGGAGGTACTTGGCACTCCTGACAGTGGGCATGTGGGTAAAGTCAAGTTGCCAGTCAGTTCCAGGAAGGGAACCTCTAGCCTGATGGGTAGGAAAAGGGGTGCTACAATACTTTGAGTTGGGGTCAGACCTCTGATAGATTTTTCAAGATGCAGTGATAGATTTCAAGAAACTTAAGACCTCAGAAGTAGGCTATAGGTGGGTCTTCACAAAAGAAGGCAATGCTTGGCTGTTAGGATGAAAAAGTTGGTGAAGATAGGACAGAGTTTGGTGGGTATCAGGAGCTAAAGGAGTTAGAGATGTAGGTTGTAGTGTAAGAATGTCCTGCGGAGGATGAGACAAGTCTAGACCCCTAAGGACTGCAGCTCTAGCTGCCTCGTGAGCTCGATTGTTTCCCTTGGAGACAATAGAGTCATCTGTCTGGTGTGACCTACAGTGGACAATCCCAATGGCTGTGGGAAGATGAGAAGCCTCTAGCATGGCCATAATTTGGTTTGTATTAGTTCCTGACCCTCCCTTTGTGATAAGTAGCCCATGCTCCTTCAAGATAGCAGCGTGAGACAGAAGGATATGAAAAGCGTATTTGGAATCTGTGTAGATGTTGAGGGATTTTCCCTGTGCCAGTTGAAAGGCATGAGTAAAGGCTATTAGTTCAGCCAGTTGATTGGTGGTGTGAGTAGGAAGGGCCTGTGCCTCTACCATCTCAGTGTCTGACACTATGGCATAACCAGCTCTTTTAGCCCCTTCATGTAAAAAGGAG
>JADRCD010154568.1:0-12721 GCA_019843815.1 Montemys delectorum | reverse complement strand
GTGTGTGTGTGTGTGTGTGTGTGTGTGTGTGTGTGTGTGTGAAGACAATGACTTACTGGTTAAAGGTACTTGTTATTTTTCCAGAAGACCTGAGTTCAATTCCTAGCGCCTACATGGTGGTTCACAACTGTACCTGTACCTCCAGTTCCAGGGGATCTATAATACTCTACTGTGAGTTCCACCCAGACCAGGCAAAACACACATGCACATAATGTTAGCATCCAAAGCCTATAGTGACTCATGGGCGGGTCTCAGAGACCTGTTGCCGAGCAACGGCCGCCATATTCCCAGAATCCATTGGAATCGCCTCCAACCTTTACCTGGCTACACGTCAGCAGTCATATAAATACAAGGAACATTCCTTGCTCGCTCTCTCTCCCTCCTCTCTCTTTCTGCGCTACTGCTCCCTCTCTCCCTCTCAATTAAACCTCTTACATGGAACTGCTTGGGCCTAGTGTGTGGTGCTTTTTGACGAGGTCGCTGCTGGTTCCCATCACATAAAATATTTTTATTAAGAAGAAGAAGAAGAAGGAGGAGGAGGAGGAAGAGGAGGAGGAGGAGGAGGAGGAGGAGGAGAAGAAGAAGAACAATAACAACAACAACATGGAGAGCAGTGGTGGCCACACCTTTAATCCCAGCACTAGAGAGCAGGCAGATTTCTGAGTTCGAGGCCAGCCTGGTCTACAGAGTGAGTTCTAAGATAGACAGAAGTACATGGGGAAACCCTGTCTCAAAAACAAAAACAAAGACAACCCAACAACAACAAAAGACAGTCTTATCTTGCTAAGTTGTCCAGACTGGCCACCTGCTCATAGGTTTGCCTTAGCCTTCTAAGTGTCTGGGATTACAAATGTGTGTGCCATCATGCCAGAGGGTCTTTAAAAAATTAATTTGGGATGGAGCAATGGATCAGTGCTTAAGAGCACTGACTGCTCTTCCAGAGGTCCTGAGTTCAATTCCCAGCAACCACATGGTGGCTCACAACCATCCGTAATGAGATCTGACGTCCTCTTCTGGTGCGTCTGAGGACAGCTACAGTGTACTTAGATATAACAATAAATAAATCTTTTAAAAAATTAATTGTAAATTTAAAACTTTTACAATGATTTTAGATTTTTTTTTTTTTAGCTTGTGTGTATGTGTGTGAGTCTGAGTGTGTTTGTGTATTGTATACACAATACATTCATTATATAGCATGAAGGTGCCCATGGAGACCAGAAGAGGGCATCAGATCCCCAGGTGCTGGAATTCCAGTGATTTTTGTCACCTCATAGGAACTGGAAATCAAACCCAAGTTCCCTTCGAGAGCAGCAAGTGCTCGTAACAGCTGAGCAGTCTCTCCAGCCCTCTTTTGTTGTGTGGTTATGAGTGTGTGTATCTATGTGTGGCCACGGTGCGTGTGTGAAAGTCAGAGGACATCTTGTGGGAATCGGTTCTCTCCTGCCATGTGCAGCCCTGGGATCAAAGTCAGGCGGTCAGGTTTGGTAGCAACCGTTTACCTACTGGGCTTCAAAGGCCCAATAGGCTTTTAAAGCTATCTTTGAAACACAAGACAAGGATGTGTGCAGTGGGCCTGGTGGTGGGCCAAATGGCACAATGATAGCTGAAATTCCAAGCTGAGCTTCTCAGTGCAGATCCGTGCGCGCCACCTGCTCGGGAAGACGGCAGGTCCTGGAAGGCGGCAGGTCCTGGAAGGCAGCAGGTCCTGGAAGGGGGCCCCCTAAACCCCACCCCAGGCCCCACCCAAGGAATGGGAGCCTAGTGACAGAGAAGACTTTGGGAGAGGGTACCTAGATGCAGAAAACAGCATCCTGGGGCGTTCAGCCACCATCTGAGACTTCAGCGCAGGTGTTTGGTGCCCCGGGCATCGGAGAAGGTTGTGGCATGTGGGCACAAATGCTTGTTTCCAAAGAAGGTAAAAGAAATGTTGGGAGGCAGAGGCAGGTGGATCTCTGAGCTCTGAGGCCAGCCTGGTCTACAGAACAATTTCCAGGACAGCCAAGGCTACACAGAGTATCTCTGTCTCAGAGAACCAAAAAGAAAAAAAAATGTTGAAAGATGTGAACTCAGGGACTCCCTGGCCAGTTCCTAGTTGCTTATTTATTTATTTATTTATTTATGAAAGAGGGTCTTGGCCAGGTGTAGTGAGAACATTTTTAATCCCAGCACTCAGGAAGCAGAGGCAAGCAGATCTCTGAGTTCTAGGCCAACCTGGTCTACAAAGGAAATTCGAGGACAATCTGGGCTATACAGAGAAACCCCATCTCAAAAGAACCAGGGGAGGGGGCTCATGTAGCCCATGCTGCTCTTGATGTGGCCAAGGAGACCTTGGTTTCCTCAAATTCTTGCTTCTACCCCCCCCCCCAAGCTCTGAGATCACAGGTGTTTCCTACCACAGCCAACTGTCTTTTCATTTTTTTATTGAGGTGAAATTCACATAACATAAAACCAGGCACTCTAAAGTACACAACTGCCAGGGTCAGGGGAGATAAAAATAAGATAAAAAGAACTCAGGCCGGGCGGTGGTGGCGCACGCCTTTAATCCCAGCACTTGGGAGGCAGAGGCAGGTGGATTTCTGAGTTCGAGGCCAGCCTGGTCTACAGAGTGAGTTCCAGGACAGCCAGGGCTACACAGAGAGAGACCCTGTCTCGAGAAAAAAAAAAAAAAGCCAGGCACAATAAATAAAAAGTGTGAACTCAGAAGGGAGTTCTGGGTGAACCCTGCTTCCCTCTTGTTTCCCGGAAGCCAGAACCCATTTGGCCATTGGCCTCACGTCTGCCTTCCTACAAGCATGTCTATAGGTACACCCATTGTTCAAGTAAAGGGACTTGTACACCATGCAGCTATGGTGCCTGGCTCCCTCCCCTTAGCATGAGTGTTCCAGGCTCAGCCGACTTCATTCCTTTTTAGGGTGGAACAGTAGTGGTTCCTCTGCAAAGACAGATGTAGCTTGACTTGTTTATCTACTCGCCCACCTGAAGGCAGGGAGACACTGGGCTGTTGGTGCATGCAATCATTTCATGCCAAGGGAATGGCCTGATGACTTTCCATCCATGGCTACTGAACTCATTTCATCCCCAGCAGCAGCTTCCAAGAGTCTCATTTCCCTTCATTACTAAGCAAGTGATGGCCAGGACCTCAGAGATCAAGGAGAGATCCCCAGGGGCTAGTATGCTTGAACTTGGTCAGTAGCTCAGCCCTATTCCCTCAGCAAGCCACAGGCTTATCAGGTCGGTCCTGAGGCCCCAGAAGATGCTGACTAGACTAGGGAAGAGTTTATTTCATTCACTCATCAAGATATAAGGACCAGATGATCAGATCTAGATCCCAAAGCCAGGCTAGTTGTGATCCTCCAGGGGCCGAGTCTGTGGCCCACCTGATTCCACTGGCTCATAATATATATTTTCTTTTTTTGTTTTTGTTTTTTGAGACAAGGTTTCTCTGTGTAACCCTGGCTGTCCTGGAACTCACTTTGTAGACCAGGCTGGCCTTGAACTCAGAAATCTGCCTACCTCTGCCTCCCAAGTGCTGGGATGAAAGGCGTGCGCCACCACCGCCCGGCCTAATATATGTTTTCTTAAGGTTAGAAACAGGCTGCCTTCCTGTTTTTCCTTTCCTGGACCCCTCTTCTCTTACCACATCCTTTCTCTCCTTCCCTCTCCCCCTTCCTCCTCACTCCTCTGTTCTGCATCCTCACTTCTGTGGGCCCTCCTCTCTAGTCCTCTTCCCCCACCCACTAAAGTTCATTTACCCCTATTCCGCATGGTAATTCAATCATTTCTTTTTCTTTCTTTCTCTCTCTTCCTTCCTTTCTTCTGTTCTTTTTATTGGCAAGGTCTTATTTTGTATTTCAAGCTGCCTTCAAACGAATTGCTTAGCTCAGTTTGGCCCTAAACCCTTGGCACATCTTTCTCAGCCTCCTGAGTAGCTGAGATTACAAATTTAAGGCAATCGTGGGACAGAGTGAGGATAGAGAGTTTATGACTGCAGCTAGGACACACACACACACACACACACACACCATCTCGGGCCCCAGGATGTTCCCCCCTGACTTCTTGAGAAGTCTCTTTCCTTGTTGCTTGTAGGACAGAACACCAGCATCAGGAAGCCTGCACCTGAGCCACAGCAGGGTTTCAAGAGATCCACCCCTGTCCCTCAGTGTGGAGGGCTAAAGGTTTAGGAAGGAAGAAATGACCAAGGATGCTCAGGGCAGCAGGAAGTTGCCTTGGTGGTGTTAGGAACACAGAAGGGATTCAGTTCGATCCTCCAGAGCCAGGAAGGCCTCTTATACACTCCCCATGTGGCCAGGCCCTGCCAGGACTTGCCTCCGTGGGCAAAGCCCTAAGCTGGGAGAGCCAGGAGGCAATCACCACCCACTAGGTCTGCCGAGTGTGTTCCTGGACCTGAGGCAGGCGCAGTTCTCAGGAGCTTGCTAGAAATGTACATCCTCTTTAACTTGTTGACTCTGAAACTTGGGGGACGCTGCCTTTCTTCCGACAAGCCTCTACTCCCACCCTCCTCTGCCATGGGTTCTGCTCTTCCATTTAGTTTGCAGGGACCTCCTTTAATAAGGGAGCTGCAGCAGCGGCCACAAGGACTTCCCAGTCTGCAGGGAGAGCTGCAGTTCCATGATATGGGACAGGAAAGCCAGAGCCTGGGACTCTGAGAATGTTGCTCACTCTGCTGTGGGGGCTGGGAGGGTGGGCAGTGACTGAGGATCTGGGAAGGGGGCGCTCAGAGAACCCCTTCCATTTTTCCCCTCCATTCATCTGAAAGCAGTTTGATGTGCTAATGAAGGCATGAATTATTGAGCGCCATTTGCATTCGTTACAATAACAGGCAGGGGAGGGGGGCCTGAGGGAATTGGGAGAGTCTTTTGAAATTTACTGCCACTTACTGCTCTCCCGCGGAGCGGGGGTCGGGGTGTGTGTAGGGGGAGTGAGAATGAAGATGGAGCAGCGTGAGAGGAGAAACCTCCAGGGCTTAGGGTCCCTCAATGCAAGCCTGGCTGGGGGGACAGTGCCTTCCTCCTCAGCTGCCCTGCCGCCTTCCACCTCAATGCGTGGTCACCACTGTTTTGGGTTTGGCTTTATGGGTGGCTCTATGGAACTGAAGAAAAGTGCTGGTCAGGCAAATGGGGAGGGGGCAGTCTTAGGGAATCTCAGACAGATGCTTCAAAGTGCAGAATGAGTAGTTTGGGGGTCAGCCTTGATTTCCACCTAACCCCCTTTCCTCCACTGACCCTTGCAGCCCCTTTGCTGCCTTTTTGTTTTTGTTTTTCGAGATAGAGTTTCTCAGAGTAGCTCTGGCTGTCCTGGAACTCACTCTGTAGACTAGGCTGGCTTCAAACTCAGAAATCTGCCTGCCTCTGCCTCCCAAGTGCTGGAATCAAAGGCGTGTGCCACCACCACCCAGCCCTTTGCTCCTTCTTGTCCAATTGTTTGCCCAGGTGCCAGTCGCACTGCTACACTGTCTTGGGGATGAGGAAGGAAGGAAGGATGAGAACTCTCTACTTGAGAGTGCTCCCCGGCTCTCTCTCTCTCTCTCTCTCTCTCTCTCTCTCTCTCTCTCTCTGCAGGCCTTTGGAGTGGGCCAGGGGGCTGGAGTCTTTGGGAAAGACAGGATAAATGTTAGTTAAGATCTGTTTTTCCAAATCCTCAAACTCACAGGCCGCTGGCTAAGAAGGAGCACTTCCAGAGCCACAGGGGAGGAGGGCCAGAGGGAAGTTATGTTGAGGAATGAGAAGAGGCGGGGCAGCACCTGAGGCATCCCAGGTGGAGGCAGCTGGCACCCGGGTTGTGCTGGGCACCATGCCAACAGTTAGAAGCCATCCTGCTCGACTCTGCTGGATAAGGAACACCCAGGCTGCTCAGGCCCTGACCAGCCTCCCCCAAGCTTTCAGAGGCCTCAGGGGAGGTGGGGTCCCTGAAGGGTGATGGTCTGTGTTGTTCTTTGGGACTTGGGACATTTGTTTCTCTTTAAAGTCTCTGTTTATTCTCACACTTCCATGGGACCCCCGGGGCTAGCTGTCCTGGTGTAGTGTATGTATAGGGACCCTAGAGTGTGTGTGTGTGTGTGTGTGTGTGTGTGTGTGTGTGTGTGTATGTATGTGTGTGTGAGATGTGAAGGATTGATTGATCATTATAATGTGACCCTAGTGACAGAACAGGTGCTCAGCATGTGTGGGCTCTGGGGTCAATCCCAGTACTGAAAAACAAAGTTAAGCCACAACGAAAGTGTGCTAAAGAAGCCAAGCCTGGCACCCAGCATCTGTGATCCCAGCACTAGGGAGACTGAGGCAGAGGGCTTGTGTGTTGAAGGACAGCCTGGACTATCTAGCAAGGTTGTGTTTCAAAAACAAACAAACAAAAAAAAAAAATCAACACACACACAAAAAGTCAAAATGGAGCTACATAAATGAGAAGTTACTTGGGCCCGATGGTTTTGTCTTGCCATGGAGGGCTTCCTGTGAGGCAGCTCTCCGAGGGGGAGGGGAGGGTGCTTTGTCCTGGAGATGTCTTTAGAGCTGGCTAAGATTCCTGTGTGCAGATTCAACCACCTCCCCTACCCTCAAAGTCTTTTTTTTTTTTTTTTTTTTTTTTTTTTTAACAGGGTTTCTCTGTGTAGCCCTGGCTGTCCTGGAGCTCACTCTGTAGACCAGGCTGGCCTCAGAGATCTGCCTGCCTCTGCCTCTGCAGTGCTAGGATCAAAGGCGTGAGCCACCACTGTCTGGCTTTCTCACCTGGTCTTGGTCAGTGGCTTTTTGGCAAGTCTAGGAGTCAAGTGCTAAACCTCAGGAAAGTGTCCAAGTAGATGGAAGGAGAAACATCTTAACAATTTTCACCTTGGAGAGAATGGCCAAGTCCTTGAGACTGAGAGAAGCCCCGTGTCCCGACTTCCTGCTCACTCTGGCCCCTGCTGTCTGCTAATGCTGTGTGGGGATGAGATTTGGAGTGGAGGATCTGGTCTCTGCTTCAGGCAGTCACAGGTAAGAAGGAGTGGAAATAGAAAAGAGGCTGAGCCCAGCGGGGGAGGCGCACACCTTTAATCCCAGCACTTGGGAGGCAGAGGCAGGCAGATTTCTGAGTTCGAGGCCAGCCTGGTCTACAGAGTGAGTTCCAGGACAGCCAGGGCTACACAGAGAAACCCTGTCTTGAAACTCCCCACCCCTCAAAAAAAAAAAAAAAAAGAAAAAAGAAAAAGAAAAAAAAGAAAAGAGGCTGGGCGTCTTCGAGTCAGGCCAACCCAGTTTCAGCTCTAGCTGGGAGGCTCTTGCATTGGGGACTTGGCTACACTTTTTTTTGTTTTGTTTTGTTTTGTTTTGTTTTATTTTGCTTTTCTAGACAGGGTTTCTCTGTGTAGCCCTGGCTGTCCTGGTCACTTTGTAGACCAGGCTGGCCTCGAACTCAGAAATCCGCCTGCCTCTGCCTCCCAAGTGCTGGGATTAAAGGCATGCGCCACCACTGCCCGGCTTCTCTACACTTCCTGAAGCCTTACTTTATTTCCATTTTGTTTTGTTTCTTGGGCAGGGTCTCACCATGTATTCCAGACTAGCCTAGAACTCACGTGTGAACATTGGACTGGCCTAAAATTTGTGTTGATCCTCCTGCCTCTGCCTCCTAAATCTAGGATAACAGATGTGCACCTTTATTTCTGATATGTGGCTAATATGGAAGGACTAAATTAGAGACCCTGGCTAAGATCTGATGATGCTCTTCCCCTTGGATGGGCACAGAATACAGACAGGACGACATTTTGCCCCTTGGGCAGGGGGTGATTCTGGATTGGGAAGACCCCAAAGGCAGAGGGGTCTTATAGAGCAGTGTGAAGGTCTGAAGGGAGGAGAGGTGTGTGCCAGGCTCAAGGCTTAATAGCTGTGAGCCCCTCCTGTGCACAAGGCCCGCTGGGTACTGATGCCTATCTTGGGCAGGCAGCCAGGCAGGGAGCTGGAAGGGTGCCCAGTGAGTGCCCAGAGGCCAAAAGATGGGCACCATCCAGTTGGCAGAGGGAGAAGCAGCTGGCCTAGAAGAGAAGTCAGGGTCTTAACTACTAGGGTTGTGTGCCCAGACTGTGTGTCCAGGACACAGCTCTTGGCTGCCCTCCTGAGATGACCAGCTGGAGCTGAGTCCCCTCCCACTGCCTTGCCCTGCCACCTGAGTTAGTGGAAGTGGACATTGATCTGTAAGGGGCATTTGGGACCTTGCCCCTAGCTGGGCATGCAACTGGCTCAGAGGCAGGCCTAGGGGCGGGCAGAAAAGCAGGAGAGCCCAGATTAAGGCTGGGACTGGGTAGATCAAGAAGTGGGGAAACCGGTTTGTCATCTGGGCCACTTGGGGTGGGGTCTCCTCTCCTGAGCTCTGTCTGCCAGTCATTCTGCCAGGTGGCCTGTAGGGAAGAGATGCAGGCACTGGGGTGGCATTTTCTTGACCACCTGAACTGCCTTTGGGAATGCCAGGAGTAAATAAAACTGGCAGACAGTTCAGCCCACCTGCCCCTCTTGAAAAGAAGCTTCCGAGAGAAGAAACTGGTCACAGAACCCTGGGGAAGGAAGCAAGGAGAAGCCTGAGTACCAGAGGTCATTGTGTGTCTGGGTCAAGCTGGAGATGGAGAAGTCCTCATCACCAGGTAGGCCCAGTAAGGTGAACCAGGGTGGGGCGCTCCTGCCTGTTGTATAGGCTGCCTTGGAGGTGCCAGAAGAGGCGTGAGAAGACAGAGTCTGGAGCGGCCTATACTTTGGGGTCCACTTCAGGAGGGATCAGTGTCTCCTCAATCTCTTGCATTACCTGCTCACGCCTGCGGTAGGGGCTAGGAGGACGTCCAGCAGGGGGCGCCTGGGAGCCGGGTCCCTGGCCCAGTGGCCGCTGAAGAAGGGGGAGGGGCAGAGCGAGGGGGCGCGACCATAGAGGGGTACACTGGGGTCTCGACTCTCCAGGCGTAGAACGAGTGTGGCGCTCCGAGGTCACCTTGGCTGAAGCGATCCCCGATTCTCTCGTCCCCTCCCCAGCCTCAAGCGCTTTTTTTTTTTTTTTTTTTTGTCCCAAAGCGCTGAGGGTGTTTGGAGACCCAAAGAGTCACCTCCCCAGGTGCCTCTTTCGAGGCCACTCCGGGGTCAACGCATTTGTCTCTACCGCAGCAGGAGGACCGCTTAGGGTGGGGGGGAAGCAGGTGGAGTGGGGGGGGGGAGGGAGAGGAGCGTGAGCGCGCCCCGCACCCGAGTCCCGGCCGCGCGCCGCGGGATCCGGGTGTGCTGCTGGAGGGCGCGTGGAGGCGCAGTGCCCCCTTCCCTTCCCCCCGCTCCCCGCCACCCCCAGCGGCCCTTTGTACCATCCGGCCACACGCGCGTGCCCGCGTCGCGCGCGCGCTCCCGCCCGCAGTGACACACCCGCGCCGGCCGACCGCACGCGCGCACCTCCGCGCGCGCGCGCGCACACACACACACACACACACACACACAGACACACACAGAGAGACACACACACACACTCGCTCTCGCACACTCGGTGACACGCCCGCGCGCGCGCGCACCCACACGCCCGGCCGCCGGCGCCCTCCCAAGCTGGTCCACCCCGGCGGGGCCCGCGCCCCCGGCCCGCCCGCCTGGCACCGCGCCCCGGGGCTGGGGCCGAGCGAGGAGCCCGCGAGGCGGCGAGAGGGCGAGCGCCAGGCAGGCCGGCCCGGGGCCCCCGCCCCCCGCGCCCCCGCCCGATGGGGAACGCTCCGTCCCAAGGCATGTCCCTGTCTCTCTCCTCCCTAATGTGCCTCCATGCTTAAGTGGAAGGTATTTCTGTTTTCTTTGTGTGTTTTCCCCTCGGCCGGGGGCGGGGGCGGCGGCCGGGCCCGGGAGGCGGCGGCTGGCCGGGCGAGGGATGCTCTGGGCGCAGGTGTTGCGGGGGGCAGGGGACCGCTGCGCTCCGGGCTGGGGCGGACCAGGGAGGGAGAGCGCAGGGAACCGAGAGGGTCTGGAGCCGGCGAAGCTGGGGACCCGGCGGGAAGGGCCTCGCGGTGCCCGGGGGGGAGGGGACCTGGGGTTACAATGTAAGGGGGAGGGGTAGGTGAAGGGGGATGGCGAAGAGAGTCGGGGTGGGGGGAGGGGAGGGGTCCACGCGAGGTGAAGCCAGGGATGTTGAAGGGAGAAGGGACAAGGGATGAAGGCAAGAGAATCACATCCCCGCCTCAGCTCTCAGAATGGGGCGCAGGCGCCGGGCTGGTAGTGCTGGACCCTTCGCGCCAGTCCCTCAGGGAAGCAGCGGACGGAGAGCGCTCTGGGTTTGGCTGTGTTGCCAGGATACAAAGCTGCCTTCTACACCCCACCCCCTGCACCTCGAGGCCCTAGCCCTGGAGACCTCCTAGCCTCCACAGGAGTTGCAGAAACTGGGGACCTGCTCCCCGCTCGCGGGGCGGGTAGGAAGGGCCCTGGAGAGGGAGGGACCGAGGGAGGGGCTTCTGGATCTTAAACCCTCCCCCTGCAGAGGCAAGGGGTAAAGGAGGGCGCCCCCAGCTGGGTAGGGCGTCCGGGGTGATGTGGAGGTGGGGACTGCGGGGGGCTGGAAAAGTGGGGGGGCGGGGCTGGGGAGGGGACTCGCCGTGGCCCCCCCCTCCCCTCCCACGCACCCCCCTGCTACGTCAGAAGCTCCCGGGCCAGCTCCGAGTCCTGTCGGTGGGGGCAGCAGGATGCTGGTGGCAGTAAAGGGGGCCGGCCGGGTGCCTCCGCAGCTCAGCTGGCAGGGCCCTGTGGGGCGTGTGTGGCTGCTGGTGCGCGCCCCCAGCCCCACGCCTCCCCATGCAGCCCTGGCAGTGCCTCCGGCGATTTGCCCTGGCCTGGTGGGAGAGGACCGCCGAGGGTCGCGCCCGTTCTCCCAGGGAGGAGGTTGGACCGAGGGACCCTGGGGGCCGAGGGGAGTCAGGTGAGCCAGGATCAGCACCTGTCAAATGTTGCCAGATCTGGGGGCTCTGCAGATCCCAGCTTTGAGAGGAGTGGGGGCCTCAGTTGGGGCTTTCCGGCAGCAGCCTCTCAGAAGGTGTTTGGGATAAAGGTGGGAAGTGGAGAAACTTCCGGCTGTTCCTTTGGGTGGGGTTCGTACCCTTTGGTATGGGGCGATACGAGATACCGTCCGCTACTCTGGTCATCTTTGCTCTGGGTGACCTTGAGCCAATCGCTTGGCTAACTCTGTGCCTCAGTTTCTCATTCCCTTCCCTGTCTCTGTGGCTGGTCTTAAAAATGATGATGTCTCTGATGGAGCTAGTCACTGTGGAGATGAGAGACTGTCATCTCTGGTGGCAGCAGGGGGTCGGTGGTTTCCAGCATGGCTGGTGTGTGTTTGTAACTGGGGCCACTGTGGAATATGGGTTTGGGGTTTAGCTGAGGGTGGCCTGTGTGGGGTCACTCTGGATAAGTAAGTGATCAAGGGTGGGATGCAGCAGAAGGAGTGCTCTTGGTAGGCTGAGAGCTGGAATAGTAATTTAGCCTGGTATAGAAGCAAGGGTGAGGGAGGGCTCTGGACATAAGGGGAGGAGGCTTCCCCACCCATCCCAAGGCTGCCCGGTACCCAGGCACCATTGGCTGTGAGTGCAAAGGCTTTGCCCTGGCTTCCTGCCACTCTGCCTTGGGGACAAGAGGGTCTTTGTCCAATGCTGCCCCCCAGTCCTGCGTTCTTCCTTCCTTCCTTGGGAGGTTAGTTCTTAGCGACGACCTACGACCCTGGGACTGAGATTCGGGTGGGTCTAGAAGAAGCAAATGTAGCCTCAGGCTGGGAGCAGGGAGAGCAACCTCATTAGGGGAGGGTCCCTGGAACAAGCCCTCAGAGACATACTCCCATCCCAGCCTTTCCCCCTGCTCCTCTGCTTACCTTCCCCACCTAGCCGAGGAGGTGGGGGGCTCCCTGGACTTACTTATATAGCCTCTTAAAAGTGAATGGTGATCTACCAGAGGCTTGGCCCCTCTGAGAGTCCCGCCTCTGCCCGTCCAGGGACCCACCCAAGAAAAGGGTTTAATTAGAACCATTGATTCCTTTTTGGCTGCGGGCATCGATCTTGATGGTGTGGTCAGAGCAGTGGCTGGGGGCAGGGGTGGCACAGCTGCTGTCTGCCGAGTGCTAACCTTCGCATTCTCTGCCAAAACCCCAGCCCTGGAAGTGCTGAGCAGGGTTAGGGCTGGGTTCTTTGAAGCTCCCCACCTCCACTTCGATCAACTCAGCCGAGGGCTGAAACAGTTAGGGACTGTGTTCAGGTTAGAGGAAAGGGTGGCCACATAAAATGACCTCTTTCAGTGAGCTGGGGGCACAGCAAGAAGTGGTGGTGGTTGAGAGTGTCCATCCTATTTACGGGAAGTCTGGAGGAATGGAGTGGCCTGAGAGTGTCTAGGCAGGTCAGGGACCAGGGGAAAATCAAGGGCTGGCTATAAAAGTATCTCTTTCGAGGAATTCTGAGCACTTATCTCTAAGCCCTGGCAAGGAGATTGTCTTCCTCCTTCATTTAGGTTGTCCAGGCCTAGATAGGGACAGGGTCTGCCTAGATGCCTGGCTGGCCCAGGTCTAGCCTGGCTCTCGGACCCCATGGCCCCTGCTTGGTGCTGAGGACCAGGCTTCTGGCGTCTGTGGCTCAGGTCCCTGGAGTCGGGGGCCCTAGCTTGCGCCTGCTGTGGGTGGGCCTGAGCAGGTGCAGTTTCAATGAGACACTCAGGGGCTCTTTGAAGAGTCCTTTGCTGGCTTCCCAGAGCCCATT
>JADRCD010154566.1:0-20427 GCA_019843815.1 Montemys delectorum | reverse complement strand
CAAGTTCAGGCTATATGAAACCCTAGCTTTTTGTTTGTTTGTTTTTTTTTTTTTTCAATTTAAAAAAAAATAAGAATTAAAAGTTTTAAGGTAAGTATTATCTTAAGATGAGGACATTTTGGTTTGGAGGGGTTTTGTTTGGTTGTTTTTTAAATTTGAGGTTCCATCCTATCTTCTGAGGTTTTAGCAGAATTAGAATAACCCAAGGGAGAAACTAAAAATGCCGATGTAGGTTAAAGGTGATCAGTGTGCTTCCTGCTCTAAGTGAGTCACTCTTGGAGTGACAGGTATACAGATGACAGGTTCTTGCAAATTCAGGCGACAAACCAACCCTTTTATCAGCTGCTCCTTTCACCCCAAGTGATCCTGGAGTTCTGAAACCTCCCAGACTTGTAAGTTGACCCAAATGCCTGATGCCCCTCTTCAGCCCAGCTTAGCTCTCCTCCTTAGCTCCCTCCTCCTGAGTCACAGCTGGTTCTGCCTAAGAGTTAAAGATCTGAATTGAGCCTTCAAAAGTCAAAAGTCCCAGAGTTCTCCAAAGATGAAAAGGACACCTCCAGGGTGTCAGAGCGATGACTCAGAGGCTAGGAGCACTCTGGCTCCCGCAGAAGGCAGCAGTTGCGTTGCCAGCCCTACGTGGCAGCGTATCTGTAACTCCAGACCCAGCAGATCCAATACTCCATTCTGACTCTATTCTCAATTCTCTGTTCCAGTGGGTACTGGAAACACGTGTGTTATACAAACATACGTGCCGGCAAAACAGTCATACACACCAAATAGTAAAATAAATAAATCTTTAAAAAAAAATTTTGGGGGGGCCAGGCGGTGGTGGCGCACGCCTTTAATTCCAGCACTTGGGAGGCAGAGGCAGGTGGATTTCTGAGTTCAAGGCCAGCCTGGTCTACAGAGTGAGTTCCAGGACAGCCAGGGATACACAGAGAAACCCTATCTCGAAAAAAACAAACAAACAATTTCTTTTGTTTGCTTTTTGAAGGGTACCACCAGCCACTATGATAAGGGAGCCAAACCCCAGAGGAAGATCTATGTGAAATGCTCCTACCTAGCACACACCTATCTCCTCCATTATGTATACTTATTTCAATACCGGGGACATAAAGACTATTGTCATGCACCATGGAGAGATGGACATTTGTACGTCAAAAATTTCCATGTGGAAAAACCAAGAGCTTCTTTGTCACTGGTCCCAGAAGAGCGGCAAGCACCAGGTTCTGTCAGTTTGGCTTTTGTGGGCCAACTCATGCATGGGAATCCCTGTGGCATGTCAAGGGCACAGGACAGAGCCCAGAGTTTCCATTCAATCTGTTCCATCTTCTGCCTTTGTGGACAGTAGTCAGGGCCCATCTCACATAGGGGCACAAGGGAGTTCTCTTCTTGGGAGAACATAGTCCTCTTTGGGTGACAAGGCAGAAGAAAATTTATCAGGCATTTCCACGGAATAGAGGGCCCTGGCAGTAAGTTTGGTGTCAATTTGAAGCAAACATAATTCTGTTTATCACCTTCCCTCACTCCCTAAAAATCTCCACCTCTCCTCCCCACATCAGGTTTGAGGTGAATTTGGGGGCTGGCAGCAGTTAGCATGGCCATTGTGTCCAAATTCCACTACTTCTGTCCTGAATTTGCTTTTCCTGGCAGGCCTGAGCCAATTCCCAATGAAATATATCCACCAGCTTTCAAAATTATAGGCGAAATCCGGCTGGCAAGAGGAACGGTTGGGGGTGGGGAAAGACTGGGGAGAAAGGACTACAGTAATTATTGCAGAAGGTCCAGTGCGGTGGATCTGCCTGCAGGAAGTTATTCCATGTGGTCTCTGCTCATTCACTTCCCGTTTGGCTCTCCCAGCTCCCCGAGGCTGGGCATAGAGCCTCACTTTTTATAGACTGTAAGTCCATTGTCAAGTTCTGTATCCGAGTGGTTTGTAAAGTCGTGTTTTCTTGCTTTTTATGGGTGTGCTAGGATGGCGGATGCTCACGACATGGTTGGCACCTTCCATGGTATGATTAATTAGAAAGTATGGATGCCCCCAGCCCCTCATAGGAGACATATCTTTAGATCAATGCAGCCTCTGATTTCCTGTGTGTCCCTGGATGAGCACATCCCTTAAGCAATTAGCCCCAGCCTACGTATTGAGGAATGAAAACGAAGCCTCTCTTCAAGGGTTACACAAATCTGGAAGTCTCTCTGGACTTCGAGGCTGGCCCTGGGAAACCTCAAATCAACTGTCCCTGGTGTTTTAGAGGATCTTCCATAATCTGGACTGGGTTTGCCCTGGGCACCCGAGGACAGGAAGCAGTACCAGCCTCAGGACTTTCCCAGCTCTGGTTCTAAGCAGATGAAGCCTTTTCTGGAAGACAGCCTCAAAGGGCCTGGTTCTCCCTCAGACCACTGACCTCTGTTGAGGGGAAGACATGCTAGTGGCAGAAGGAAGCAAGAATAATTAGAAAATTCATGCACTCGGACCGTCTTCAGAATGGCAGTGGTCAATGCTACTTTCTCCTCAGCCATCAGGTTTGGCCAGCTTGGCCTCCGTAGTGTTCTATCAGCTCCAGCAACAGTGAGTCTGGGGTTCCAGTCTTTCCTCTCATCCACCCTCATCCTGGAGCAGTGGTTCTCAACCTGTGGGCCACGACCCTTTCAACAAGAGATGCCTAAAACCATCCGAAAATGCAGACGGTTTACATTACAGTTTATAGTAGTAGCAAAATTACAGTTATGAAGTAGCAGTGAAAATAGTTTTATAGTTGAGGGGTCACCATAACATGAGGAAGTGTATTAAAGGGTCTCAGCATTAGGAAGGTTGGGAACCGACGATCCAGAGTTATATCTTGGCACCTTGGCCTCAGATATTCACTTGCTCCCTGCTACCTTTGTTTTGAGGCACCAGGTCCCTACACACTGTGGTTTTCACGTTTGTTTATGGCTCCTGTCAAACCCTTCTGTGAGAAGCAGAGCAAAGAGCTCTTGGACCCTCAGACACTTGCTGTCTCCCATCTCTGCTCTGTGATGATGAGCTGATTAAGTCCATTACAATCAGTCCTTGCCAGCTCTGAGCATGTACATGGGCTGGCCAGTGGTGGACTCTAGTGTGGGCATTTTCGTTTTCCCTCCCTCCTTCTCCCTCTTTCTCTCTCCCTCTCCCTCCTTCTCCCTCCCTCCCTCCCTCCCTCTCTCCTCCTCCTTCTCTTCCTCCTCCTCCCTCTCTCTCTCTTTTTCTGTGTTTGTTTCTCCCTCCCTCCCTCTCTCTTGCTCGTTCCCTCCCTTCTCTCCTTCTCCTTCCCTCCCTCTTCCTCTTCCTCTCTTTCTCCCTCTCTCTCTGTATGTTTGTCTCTTCTTCTCTCCCTCCATCCCTCTCTCTCCCTCCCCCTCTTTCTTTCTCCATCTCTCTCCCCATCTCTCTCTCTCTCCATCTCCATATGTCTTTCTCTAATGTTCCAGCATTATAGTATACAACTCATTCACATGATCTATGAAATATGAACCCTGAAAACAGGCATTTTCTCTGCCCCTCAGAGAGTCATGTGCTGGTGTTCTGATAGACCTTGTCCAAAGGAGAAGCTGCCTTGCATGGTGATCTGTGACTCTGGCTCAGGCAGGTATTGGGTCACACCACACTGTCCAGCCATAGGCAGGTTCTGCCATCCCCAGCTCATGTTTCTCATCAGCAGTGTGGGCTGAGATGAGCCCTATTCTGCAGAAACCTTTTTGAGGGTTAGACATTCTTAGTTAGGAACTTGACACAGTGCTCAGTGTGTTATCTTTTACATCGAATAGATGTGTCTTGATGACTTGGAATTCTGGGCATGAAATCCAGGCCTCTTCTAAGGACTGGGTACTTGGCTTGGTCTCTTCATTGTTGGCTTTTGTACATTCTTCAGCTTTTTGTTCTCCTGTGGAAACTGGAGAGAGTGGGAAGGCCTACTTCCCTCGGTGGTTGTGGGAAATACATGTGCTGGTGGGTGTGGAATGCCTACACGTAGGATGAATGACTCTGCAAATGAAAAATGTACAGGCGCTAGGGACTCTGGGAACGGCTGTGAGTGAAGGGTCAGGATTATAATCCACAGCACATCCTCACTTCCTCATGCCCTTCGCTTTCCCAGTTTTTATGTCTAGTTGAGGTGGGAAAGATACCCTTCTTTCCAGTTCCGACTTCACCATTCTGCCCAACTCCGTGCAGACCAGAGACTGGAAAGTTCTAGAATTTCAGAGGATGCTTCATCTTCCTTGTTTTTGTAATGAGACCTTTCAAGTGGTCAAGGTGAATTGGATCACCTGTTTGTCCCCATACCAGTGCCCTGCAGAACCTTCTCCTCCAACTCGGAGCCACCCCCCACCCCCCTCCCCCCACACAGTGTGCTCTCTTGGCTGGAGGCTGCAATTCAGAACTATTAGCCTTTTCCTCCTCCAGCCTCCCCCTCCATTTCATCAGCTTCATCCTGGGGTGGATAATGTTTCTCTAACTGCCTAATTGGGAGAATTTAGCTGGAAAATTGCCACGGTGTTCTTTTAAAGGGTGCCAGGCGCCGGAGGCCGCCAGCTGTAATGTCAGTGGGTAATCCTGGCTTAACTGCTGTGGAGCCAGGGAGAAGCATCAGCCCCTGTCTCCTCCTCAGGTGCTTTGGGAAGACCTTGGCTCTGGAAAGACACCAAAACAGCGTCATCGAGGTGGCCAAGGAAGATGCATCTAATCCGGTCTGTCTCCTCTGGCTTTTGTCCCTCCCCCTAGCCTATATCATGGGGGTGTGCACCAAAGTGATGGGGAGACAACCCAGAACATCCCTGTGGTGTGGCCATTACCTGCACACACTCCAGCACCATGAGTTTAGGCTGAGGCTGGGTTGCTTAGGGACAGATTTAATTGCTAAGGCTCATTCGTAAGGTACAGTATAGTGTTTAGAAGTGTCAGTTTTCAGGGCAGACGTCAAGCTTAGGTCTACGTCCACCCTCTGGTGCTTCTTAGGCAAGTTAGTCACTCTCCTGGCCACATCGTCTGTAAGACGATATGGAAACACCACCACCAACCTCTGGACCACATGTAGGTTAAGGAGCTAGCTGCCACTGCTCTTAGCGTGAGGCAGCCAGGATCTCTCTATACAGAGCCCACCCACTTGGAGAAGAGCACAGAGACTTGGGTGGGGCCGGTTTGTCTGGCTGAGCTCAGCAGGGCTGCACCCTAGTCCTATAGCATTTACATTTATGTTCTAGAATACCATTACTTGGTGCCAGCCTAACAAGGCAAGGAAGGGTAGTTTAGCTGGGGCTAAACTTCACGTTATGATGAAGAAGGATCTCTCCTCAGTCTAAAACGCCATGGAGTCTTCGTACTCGCTATAGATGATGTTTATGGAGTCCTCACCAGGCCTCAGACACTGGCGATGGTGTTAACTCCGGTATTACTCAACACGACACAAGGAAGCAGGTATGTATTATGGATAGGAAGGGATCACATGGAAGACTCAGAAGGACAGTTAAAGAGGGTCCAGCAGCATTTGTATTGCCATGCGTGCAGCAAGCCAACTCGGGGATAAACGAATAACCAAAATGTGGCAGAGAGATGTAATACACTATTCTTCATCCTTAGGATGGAAGGAAATTCTAACAAATGTGGCAATGTACACCACCCACAAAAGCACAGATACTTTATGATTACAGTTGTGTGAGATACCTAGAGGAAAAAATGTCATGATGCCAGAATGTGGAATGGAATGGCAGTTGACAGATGTTGGGGGCAGGGACAGGGAATGAGGAAATATTACCTAGAGGTCACACCGTTTCAATTTTGCCAGACAAAACAGATCCTAGAGATAGATAATAGTGGGATTGTGGATGTACTTAATGCCATTGAGTTGAATGCTTAAGAACAGTTCAAATGGTGAATTTTTATAATGTAAGTCATTGTAAACAACGTTTAAAGAAGGGAATATATTCAAAGATCCAAGTGGGCTAGAGGTGTAGGTGTGTATACATGAGGGTTGAGCCAGAGAGCTCATATATACATGTATATATACACATATATATGTATATATATATGTGTATGTGTGTATTTATGCATATTTGTATTTGTACATACATATATGTATATATGTATATATTGTGTATTTATACATACATGTATGCATATATGTATATATGTGTGTATGTGTGTATTTATACATACATATATGTATATATGTATATATTGTGTATTTATACATACGTGTATGTATATATGTATGTGTGTGTATGTGTGTATTTATACATACATATATGTATATATGTATATATGTGTGTATATATACATATATAGTGGATTTGGTATACAGTAGCCCAGCACTTCCAACCCCAGCCCAGCGTACTGGGAAGAGGGCATGAATGCTGCCTACTTTCCACCCCTTGGTTTCTTACTTCCTATCTGTGACTCCCAGTGCTTACGAATGGCTGGAAGCCAGAGGTCACGGGAAGCCAGAGGTCATAGGAAGTTGGCATTGTAGTTTGTATAAATCAACGTCTTTAGGGCTCTGGGAGGGCCAGAGGATGAAGGGTGGACTTAGATGAGGAGAAAATATCTATACAGCTACTGTCATCCCCAATTTATTTATGGATTGAGAAACTAGAGGAAAATAGGAGAGAGCGATACACCTGGAGTCACAGTCGTCATCCAGTTGGACTAGAGCAGTGGTTCTCAACCTTCCTAATGCTGTGACCCTTTAATACAGTTCCTCATGTTGTGGTGGCACCACCACCCCCCAACCATAAAATTATTTTGTTGCTACTTCATAATTGTAATTTATGCTATAAATGGTAGAACATGTTAATGTTATAAATCATAATGTAAATAGCTGATACACAAGATATCTGATATGTGACCCCCTGTGAAAGAACCATTTGACCCCCCCACCAAGGGGATCTCAACCCACAGGTCAAGAACCACTTGTCTAGAGGGAAAGAGACACAAAAATGTAACAAAGGTCCAGGACATGTGGACATTGGGTGTTCTCTTTTCTGTGGTGACAGAGAACTTCATTAAATAACTTGACCAAGGTCATGCTGCTGACAGACAGAAAGCCCAGGATTTTAGACTCCAACTCTGAGCTCTTTCCATGACTGTGTGACCTTCAGGCTGAAAGTCCCTCCCTGTCACCACCATTATCACCACCATCAGGAGGTGGGCACTGAGAAAGTGTTGTTTTGTGCTGTGTGTTTAGACAAAGGGAGCTACTATGAACAGACCCAGTGAGTCTCCCCGCCCCTAAGCCTTCAGCCTGGGGCACAGACACACACACACAAAAAAAAAACTGCTGGCCCTCCATTTCCCACTAGTCACAACAAATACTGGGACTGAAAGAGACATCTGAAATCTTCTAGCAAAGTTCCCAGTGCCTGGACCCAAAGACCCTGGCAGTGCAGCAGCCTCCTTACACAGCATCCACTCAACCCTGGCATTAAGATCTCGGGCTAGAAAGAGGCAGCTGTTACCCCTGGGATCTCAAACCATCTCCCTTCCCAGTATGCACTTTTGCTTCCTACATACCAGGCTCCGAAAGCTGTGGGCCTCAGCCAAACCCAACCGCTTGCTGCTCTGGTAACTAGGGTTTGAATGCCACGCAGTCACCTGTTTGTGTTTTTCTTGTCTTTGATGGCTTTCACAAAGGGCCATAAACTCTGTGACATTAAAACAACAACAACAACAACAACAACAACAAAAACTAGAAATATATTGCCTCATAGTTCTGGACTTAAGAGTTGCAAAAGCAAGATCTAGGAAGGGGTGAGTTCTGAGAGCCACTAAGGGCAGGTGTTGTGAGCATCTCTTCTAAACCTTATAGGCTTTGCTGTGAGCCTTCTTTCAGCCCTGCAACAGGGCATACACACACACACACACACACACACACACACACACACACACACACACACGCCAGCCCGTGCAATGCTTACACACACGTGCGCACACACCACCCCCACCCCTGGTCCTTCTTACTGATGCTGTGATGCGAACTGACTCCTGCCTTACTTTAACTTCTGTTGTAAACACCCTCCTCTCAGGGAAACTTCTAACATCTTGCAGGCACGCATCCACAGCCACAATGCTCTAGCAGAGTATGTGACTTGGATTGGGGTTGTTTTGCCGTCAGATTAGACTCTCCATGAGGACAGGAACGGGGTGCCTCCATTTGCCAATAGCCAGTTCACAGTGCTTTACCATCTGAAAACTTTCAAGAATTATCTGCCAATGATAAGGCAAAGGACAGAGAGGACAGAAAGGCAGTTGAGGCCCTGAGCTTAAAGGGTGCTGGTGGGTCTGTGAGTGGGATCCTTGTGCAAGTAGAAAAGAGCCTCCCCCCCCTTCCCCCCCCATCCTCTGTGCTAGCACAAAGTAGGCTGTGTGTGGGCAGTGTGGGGGTTGAGGGTTGTTGGAGCAGGGCAAAAGGCAGGGGCAAAAGAAGACAGCTAGAATCTTAGAGGTGGTGGTATCTAAAGTCTCATGAGTGTCCCTTTGCCCTTTTCCACACAGAGGGAGCAGGGATTGGAGACCTGGAGGCTACATTTGTTTACTGTGTAACAAATTACAACTGAATTTCAAAGCTTTGCATTACACATATACTATCTTACAGTTTATGTGGGGCAGGAACTGGGCACAGCTGACCAGGCTTCTCAGCTCAGTATTGGGTGGAGCACACTTTCTCACCTGAACGCTTGACTGGGGAGCCCTCTCCCACGTGTTTCTGTGACTGTGTGACTGAAGGACGTGTGTTCTGCTGCCTGTGCTCTAGATGCCACTCTCATGTCCTGGCAGTCATTCAACATTCCTTGCTAAGTGGCCTTTGTCAATATACCTTGCTGTATCTAGTAGCAAGGAGAACCCCCCCACCCCCACCCCAGTCCTTGAACACAGTCTGAATGCAAACGAATGAAATCACAGGGTCTCTTGTTTGCCGCGTGACGGAATCATAGAAATGACAAACTCTTAGTATATTTGCCTGTTAAGGGAAAAGATATTTGGTCACCTTGCCATATTACTATAGGTCTTAGACTCACTCAAGAGGAAGAAAATTATACAAAGACAGATGCCAGAGGGCACAGAAGTATGATGTCCACCTACCATAGATGTGAAAAAGTGAATGCCTGAGGATGCTAGCCATTCCTTCTCCCACACAGATCTGCCTGTGGTGTTTAGAGTAGGGCCTTTAGCAAGTTCTAGATTTAGACAAAAGCCATCAGTATGGAGCCCTAGTGAGTGAGCCCTGGTGGCGTTATAAGGACAGACATGTAAATATAGACACCTACACTCTCTGTGCCGTGGAACACTTATGCCAACAAGAAGGCAACTACAAAACAAAGCCTCCAGACCTCGAGTCTCTAGAACTGTGAGTCTGGGCATGCCCTGCCCCCCAACCTTTCTTTTATAAAGTTAATCTGCCTCTTGTATTTTGTTACAGGAATGAAAAATGGAGGGCTACTGTATGCATCTCAGAGAGCTTGGAGTTTCAAATGTACAGTTGAGGATGCCATTTTTTTCAGTCTTACGATAATTATGAATTAATTATTGTAACTAATTAATTATGGACTAATCCATCTTGTCTTCTGCCCTTCTTTTCCATCTATCACACCCCCAAGCCGACATCTTCCATAGCCTGAAGGAATGACTTTGGAAAATCCCTCTGGACCCCATACCAGTAGTAGTAGGCATCCTGTTGACCCTTGGAGCATGCTGTGCCTAGTCTGTGCTTGAGTCTACCAAGGCTCTTTTGTCATATGTTATGGTTCCCACATCCTAATGTCATGGCAGAGACTTAAGCGCAGGCTGCCTGACCCTGAAGGCTCTTGTCTTCCACCGTAGCCTTCCATCTGAGTACAACTGTCTTGCCCTCTGCCCAGAGAACTTGTCCCATTTATTCCACAAAGGTCCGCTGATGATTACTGGGTACCCCACTCTATGGTAACGGAACATAACTGTAGTGTGGTGGGAGAGAGAGGGGTAAACCTGAAGAGTGAGTCAGGTGTGGCAGTGGAAGAACCCAGAGCTGCCTTTGAGCTGGCCAGTGAGGACAGGGAAGGCTCTCAGAAACAGAAATACCTGAGCAGAGAGGAAGAGGAAGCCAGCTCAGACCACAATGGGAGGCAGCTGGCACAGGAATCCAGACAGAGGACACCATGTGAGCCAAGGCCTCAAGTAGGAGAGTTGGGAGGAATTAAAATCTCCTTGGCGGGAGAGGTGAGAGCCAGGTGATTATTTTTCCTGCATCTGTAGCCAGACCCAAACAGAGAAGATGACTCTAATCCCACTGTATTCCCAGGCTCCTGTGATCCAAGACTGAGGACCTGCATCTGTTCTGTGGAATCCTACAGTGGCCTCCTTCCTGGGACTGCCACCCGATGGAAGAGGTTATCACCAGACAGAAATCTAAGCAGACCCTTCATCATACTTAAGGCCCACGGCTTAGAAGAATAATAGTTCTCTCTAGGGTTTCAGAAATGTCAAGCCCATGTCTCCACCTACTTGGAATGAAAGACCAGGGTTAGAGCTCTAAGGAACAGGCAAATGGGCCTGGCCACAGCTCTTAAGAATTTTGGTAGAGCCGAGAAGTGTAGTTAGGTCAGGAAAATGTGGGAGGGAAGGTGAATTTTCTGCTCTGTCCTCTTCTAACACTTCTAGGTTTCAGTGTGCAATTATCCCTTAGAATACGGAGGGACAGGCTGTAAGGACTCTTCTCCCGTAGATATTGGAATCCGTGCACTCTTGAACTTTTCGTATAAAATGGCACACCATTTGCATTTAACTTCTGTGCATCCTCTCACATACTCCAAATCATCTCTAAGCCACATATCAAACATAACATTACATAACTAACCACCATATACCCCATTGTTTAGGGAAATCATGACCGAAAGAAAAGGGCTGGGCCTTGAAGTGGAGATGTAATTGTTTTCTGAATGTTTTTCAATTTAAGGTGAGTTGACGCTGTGGACACAGAGCCCATGGATATACATACAGGGCAGGCTGTGCAGGCTTGAGCTGGGAGGGAAATGAACCGCATGGTTGATCTGTGAGGAAGAGAAAGGAGACAGACAGGCTCACTCATCTTTCCTGCCAGCCGTGAGGGGCAGGGTCCAGCCATATGGGCAGCCAAGAGGAGGCAGGGACTGTGGTGCTTGCTCAGCACTAATTAAGAGCAAACCAGGGCCTGGCTGGAGTGTCTGCAAGGACACCCAGCAGGAACCATTTCCTGCACAGGGCAGGCAGCCCTGGATTAGGGGGCGACAGGTGCTGCCTCCTCTGACACTTTTGGCAACATCCTACCCACTCCTATGGCTTGTCCCTAGATGCAGGTGACCTTGGAAATGTGAAGAGTCTAGAGGAAACCATCTTACCGGTGCTCTTTGTGGAGACAGCAGGAGCTGAAGTGCTTCCATAGAACTTCAGCGCATGGACGGGCGGGCGGCTTCTCAGTGTGGCTGTTCCAACACCGCCTAGAGACCAGCCAGTAAACAGCCTCAGTGTTTACCGTGAGGCCTGGAACGTGGCCTGCCTGAGGCTGAGATGGCAAAGAGTCGGGGCCACTTAATGACTGCATTCAACCTTGGCGGGTTTGTTTGAGCTTTTGTTGTTGTTTCCTGTGTTTGATTTGTAGTTTTGCTGGGTTCGAGTATTGATTGTATATGTTGAGCCAGTAATTTTGAGACCACAATGACTGTCTACTTGACTTCCTCTAACTGGAGGTGCTGATGTGTGACCTCTCCTGTCAGAATGGAATCTCTACAGAACAGCCTCTCTCTTTTCCCCTTTCGTGCCTGCAGCATAGACCTCGGCATTGTCTCTCATAGTCTTGTAGACATCCCTGCACCCACGTGCTCTGCCATCTGTCCCCCATACTGTGGCTTCTACATTCTAATACAGATAGGAAGCTGCCATGATCCCTGAATCTTGGTCTTTATGTTTCTCTTTGCTCTGGAGCTTGTTGGTTTATATACTAATGACCCCAGGATTAGTCCTTTTAAAAAAAGAAAAAAGAAAAAACAACATACTATTACCATGTAATATGCAAGGCAGGCCAACTTTATAAAAAGAAGAGCTTTATTCAGCTCACATGTCTAGGGGTCAGTGTGTGTGTGTGTGTGTGTGTGTGTGTGTGTGTGTGTGTCTGTGTGTGCTTACAGGATCTGGCAAGGAGTCCCCTGGCATGTCACTTCAGAGTGGATAGATAATAGCAGGAAAAAGGTCACACATCATGAAATCAGTAGCCAGGGACTGAGGTCTTGCATTCCCTATTAAGGGCATACTGCAAGTGACCTTAGGTCACTCTACCAGCTCCACTCCTCAAGGATTTTATCAATTGTTGTATCACTGCCCCGGAGACCAAGCTTGCTCTGTGAGGCTCCTCTTACCCTCTTACAGTATACCCATGGCATAATACTCTTAAAGGCATCTTCAAAGCTGCTGGCAGTACTGTTTGGTGGAAGGTGTCTTTTCTACTTAGTCAGGCATGGCCCTTCTGCTTCTCTTTGCAGGAAACTGCCCTTTTCATAGAAATCCATGAGAATGTTGGACCCCAACTAGTTCCATAGTTTGAGGGAAAGGGGGAGCCTTCTTAATCATTATGAGCGTGTACATATATGTGCATTAGAACCATTAATGGCTCTTTGGAGAGAGGTTAAATTTATGTGCGGTTTAACCAAACGATGTGTCTCTGGGGGAGGGAGAGGGGGAAGCCGTCTCCCACTCCCATTAAACAGTATTTGTGACTCATGGAAAAAAAATAAAAGAAACCCTGAACTCCACTAGCGTGAGAAAACAAAGGGGAAATCGGAATTGCAGATCTGCCAGAAACCTGCCATTCACCGAGCCCACAAATCACAGGAAAACAAAGAGAAATGGAAAGATTTGGTATTAAAAACCCATTCTCCCCTGAACCTGTGCCAGCACCCATAAAACAATTACATACAATCATACCCCGTGCTTCTCCGAGACACTAATTCTTCTCTTGACAGTCAAATGTTGTGCTTGTTTCTTTCAAAATGTTGTACCCCATAAAGAAGGGCGCGTGATGAGAGGGGCGGACCCAGAGCACTGGGCAGGCCAGCTTTGCCTCTAAAACGGGAATCTCTGTAGGTTTCTCCCTCTTGACTTTAGGGTTTCCTTTGCGCTGCTGGTTTTTGACTGAGCTATGACAACCTTGTCTGCTTTCCAGATGGATCCTGTTGTTGTCACCAAGAAACCAGACAGGGGAGGCAGGGTTGGTCTGCCAAGTAGACCCCTCCAGACTAAGAGAAAAGCTCTCTAGAGCTCCCTACCAGAAAATGGTAACCCTGGCCCTGAAACGGGATGAATACCTACAGTCAGCTCCTGGGAAAACCGATCCTCCAATCCATATGTGGATCGGACGTCCGCCGCTCGTTCAATGGCTCTTTGATTTAGGATTAAATAAGACCCCTATGTGAAGTTGGCTGTTGGGTTTAAAGCCCTTGCATTTTGACAGGTGAAACCCTCATCAGAGTTACCCTATGCTGAGATGTCAGGGAAAATATACAAGAGGAAATTGGAAAATATGATTGCGCCTGAGTGTGAGCTTCCTCTCCCTCAGGGTTCTGCAGGGTTTGCTTATTTCCTACTGTTGGTCCTCGGGATGCTTTCCCTCAGTGAGGGTTATATGCAAAGGCTCACACAAGGCAGGTGTGTGTGTGTGTGTGTGTGTGTGTGTGTGTGTGTGTATACATATATATGTATATACTCCTGTGGACACAGCTTCATGGGTGCACCTTGTTCAGATCCAATGGAAGGGTTCTTCATAACCAGGCTAAAGCCCAGAGTTGGAGAGGCAAGAAGAAAAATAGGCGAATTAAGTGAGAAGCATGTTACAGGCCAATTTAATCAGGGCTAATATATCAAGCCTGGTATTGTTTTTGGAACTGGATTGCAGAGTAACAGGATCCCTGACAAGTTGTGGCCAGCCCCAGTAATGGATGTCTCCAGGGTTCACAGACCTGTCTAGAGAAAACTCCAGCACAGAGCACAGCAAGTGGCAGGTCCACTCTGGTGGCAGGGCCAGGCACAGGGCCAGCCAGGGCTCGTTCAGTCCCTAGTCTCACTCATTGCCTTTGCCATTGGGTGCCACAGTTCCAGGGTCTTGTGGCTGGCCTCCTATAGCCTGGATGGGAGAGGAATGACAACCTGTGTTTTTGGAAGATCCCTGTACCTCAGGCCATAAACAGTTGCAGCCTGGCCTTGGAAGATGGTGCAGACCCTCACATCTTGGCCTGCAGTCATGGCCTTTGGGGGCCCAAGACTTAGAGACATAGAGTCCCTCTATTTTGCTGACAGGAGGGAACTCCCTAGAGCAAGAAAGGACCTAGCCCAAGGAAATGAATCTACTGACTACTTGCTTTTGAAACTCACCATGAAGAATCATTTTTCCCCTATACTGGCTTGTATGTCCTCAGAGTGATGTTCCCCCAGCCCACAGCTTTACAAGCTTCTTCTCAGAGCTTGCCATTCCAGGGTAGTGGAAGTAGCCTGAGCCTCTGACAGTCATTGTGCCTCACACTTGGGCCCTGGCTCTGTCCTGTGGATGACACCATCAGGGACTCGGTAGTGATGTTGGCGTGACATCTTGAGCAATTCTGAGTTCTGTGGAGTCCACCATAGGTCATATTGCTCCCTGGCACCCTGTCCACCGCTCTTTTCTTATACAGTGACAGCATTTCCTCTATTCCTTAAAGGCAAGCACTGCATTTAAGCATCGGTGGGATTCAGGATGAGTCCAAGTCATCAATATTAAGTTGCCATTTGTCAAAACGAACATAACTCACCAGGTGGTGGTGATGCATGCCTTTAATCCCGGCACTCAGGAGGCAGAGGCAGGCAGATCTCTGTGAGTTCGAGCCCAGCCTGTTCTACAGAGTGATTTCCAGGACAGGCAAGGCTATGCAGAGAAATCTTGTCTCAAAAAAAACCAAGACCAACTAACCAACCAAACAAACAAAAAACAACTCAAGACCAGTTAGCCAGGATGAGCTCCTGCAAACAAAGAGACATTTGGAGAGGCAACACCTCTAGCCTTTTTCACCAGCAGGCAGTACTGGCAAATGGAACTTACTGGGTTAGCTTGTTATTAACCCATAAGTATAGAAATCCTGTTGAACCAGACTCCTCACACTCTCAGTAGCAATGGAGGGACTTGGGACAGGTCACAGGTCCATGGAAGATAGACTGATTGATAGTGTTATTTGGCTTGAAGATGGATGCTCGGGCAGATGGTTGGGGTGCAGGCTGCAGCTGCTGGGTCTGGTATGCTCTCCACATCTTCTATCATCAGGGTCTGACAGGATGGCTGCATGGAAGGGACTACTCACACCATTCCCTCTGTTGGGCCTCCTGTTCCTCTGTTCTGCCTAGTGAGAATGTGAATTGGCATCCTCTCTTGATAGGATTCCCTTGCCTGCTTTATTTGCAAAGCTTATTATTGCCACTCATTGCTTTGTGTCCAAAAGGACACAGAGCCAAATACACTATGTTCCCCATTTGATTAACATATTAAGAAAGGCTCATCTAAGGTCTTGGGGTGTTTCTGTTTCTAATACTGAATACCACAGAATTGTAAAGAACAGAAGTTACTTAGTTCTTGTCTTTGGGACCAGGGAAACTCGGGTGCATGGAACTGGCATCTGGGGAGGGTGTCTGGCTCCATCACAGCACCGTATAGGGTATCACTGGGTGGGACTGAGAAAGCTGCTTGATTGTTCAGCTTTCTCTATCCCTTATCAAGCTACTAATAACCTGATGGTGGGCACACCCTCGTTAGCTCGTCTAACCTTCATTATCTCCCAAAGGTCCCTTCTCCAGATCACTAAAACAATAAAGGTGAGAATAAGTCTTAAACACAGGGACTTCAAGGGAGACAGATTCAGACACTACCATCTAGTCTGATGAGCCTGAGTCTCTCATCTAATGGAGCCAGGACTGAAGCTGGTTGCCAAGCCAGCACTTTTTGCCTGTTCTCTTCCCTATCCAGCTCCCAGGATTCTATCACTGACTTTGTAGGTCTAGAGTTCTCAACCTTCCTAATGCCGCACCTCATGTTGTGGTGACCCCCCCCAACCATAAAAGTATTTTTGTTGCTACTTTATAACTGTGATTGTGCTGCTTTGAATCATCATGTAAAGATCTGTGTTTTTTGATGATCTTAGGGGACTCCCGTGAAAGGGTGGTTTGACACCCCGAGAGGTAGTGACCCACAGTTTGAGAAACCACTGGCCTAGAGGCTACACAACTGTTTTTCTTCCTTGGCTCTTCTTGTGTTGACCTAGATTGGTGCTACTGTTCTGTTGGTGCTGATAAGCACAACCTGTTCCGTGATTTCTAGGTTGTCAGCGTTAGTGTGGCCAAGGGAAGCTCTGTGGGTGACTCTGTAAGTGACAGTGAAGCAGAGCGGGTGACAAGGTAAAGGTTAGTAATCTCTGACATTTGCTCATCAGGGAAGCGGCTCCTGCACAAGCCAAGCAGGTAGACCCAGTCCTTCCTTTACCATTTAGCAGATGTCCTTCTTTCCTTGATGAGTCACCTTCCATGTCACCTCATCCTTGTGTCACCTCTTCCCTTCCTTGTCCTTTGGCAGATGAGCTGTCCCTCCCCTCCAGAACATTTACTTCTACAGGGCCACTTCACACTCTCATACCTCCAACCCCCCCGCCCACCTCCGTTACCTATAGGCCTCGCTCAGCACACAGTGTACACACTGAAATGGAACCCAGCCTCCCCTGGTTGGCCTCTGCTGTGGTTAGGCGTAGGATATGAAGTCAGGCTGCCTGGCTTTCAACCCAGCCTCTCACTAAAGAGTTGCGTGACCATGGAGAGACTCGGTTGTTCCACCTGTCAGAGATGGCTACGAATCATTTCCAGGTCAAAGGTTATGATGTGGATGAAAAGATAAAAGCCAGATAGCTTTGACTGCTGCCGAGAGCACAGAGTAGGTGCTCTAACATTAGGTACTCCGTTTGCATCTGCAGGGTCGTCTGAGCAATGTGTATAGAGGAGGTTGGAGAAGTGCTTCTCAATGTGTGGGTTTCTGCAAATATAAGCAGTGATTTGAGAGGTGTATTCCACGTTGAGGGTATAATTTCCTTTGATAGTCGTTCCTCCAGAAATAAGGTACAGGTGAGCAGATGAAAATAGGAAGGCAGAGAACCAGAGGAGGTGGGGTGCTAAAGAGGCTCACTAAGCCCTGCTGCCCCTTCCAGAAAGCAGAGCAACAGTATCAGGTTTATGAACTGGGTTACAGCCCTCCAAGAGCAGCCTGAGACTCCATGCTGCTTGCAGGGCAGGTATCTGCCATCTGACCTTGGAGCCCGCTGTTCTACATCCCTGTCTGCCCAGGTGTGTGACCCTCCTACCCCCTGGAATGTGGCCCACCGGGAGATACAATCAGCAGAATTCCTCTGGCTCCCCAAGAAATGCCCCTTCGGGAGAGAAAAGTCTAAACAAGCTGGAAAAAAAAAAAAAATGTGAACCGGGCCACTTCTGCCTGAACAATTGTCCCGTTATTATGACCGTGCCCAATAAGGAGGGCAAGCGATCAGATAACAACATTTGCCAGAAGCCGTCCTGCTTAACCTTCACGTCGTGGGGCATATCTGAGGTGGGCCTGTCAGCATCCTCAGCTCCACTGCTTGGGCTTTTGTCCCTCTGTGCTCTGCTATGTCACATCTAGTTAACTATCAGCAGCACCTCCCTTTTCTCCAACTGTCAGGGTTGAAAATACATAGCCAGGACCCGGTAGAGAACCCGGTGCTGAAAGGGAATCGTCTGTGCACACCAGGATTTATTCAGCTTCTGGTTCCATGCCGTAAAAACATCTCCCCTAAGTCTGGTCTCGGGAATAAAATCCTGCTTCTGCCAGGAAAAAAAAAAAAAGACTTTGTGCATCTATTAGGAGAAGATGCACACCTGATTTTTGTGCACAGTATGGGCGGGCAGAGGGTACCCCTATTTAAAAATATGATGTGCTTTCTACACAGATAGACACTTAGCCATTTGGCTCTGTGGACGTTCTTCCTACATTAATATGTGGCTGAATAATGACCCAAAGCATGGATCCATGTATGAGGAGGTTACTCTCCAAAATAAACAAAGCTAACCCAGGCCTGGCACTACCCACTGGATGCCACTTTCCTTTCGCTGGGCTCATTCCTCTGAAGGGTTCTGTCAAATGAGGGGAAAACACCTGTCAAGTGTATTTTTCTTTTAAATAAAAATAAATTTAGGAGCATTTTGAATGGCTCTGGCTCAGGCCCCACAGGGTCCCACTTATATTTTGTAAACACTCTGGCCTTGGCAGCCGTTGGCTTTTCAGCTGCCATGAAGCAGGGTGGAAAATATCCTTGATCCTCCAAGTTGTGACTGATGGGGAAAGGTTTGGGCCAAGCAAAGTATAGCTGAGGGGTTGTATCTGGGGACCGTTGAGGAACTTCAGAGCAAACTATAATGTGCCATTGTCAACCCAACAGTTACCCCCAATACCAACTGTCCCACTACTCTTTGAAACAATTTTCATTCCCTCAAAACAAAGGTTAATGTGCATCCAATAAATTAAAAAATAATAATACATATACAATTCACAGTGGAATTGTTCTTCCTGTTTCTTTCTCATCTTCCTTTCTTTCTTTCTTCCCCTCTTTTTCTTCTGTCTACCCATATACTACTCCCTCCCTCCCTCCATCCATCCATCCATCCATCTATCCATCTATCCATCTATGACTTTATTCTTTGATGGATGAACTGCTCACACTTTAATAGCTTCAAGCAGGGTAGGCAAACCATACCTGGGTATGGTGTCTTTCAGAAGCTTCTTTGCCACTGTGCTGGCAGGCTCTTTTGCAGGGTAAGATTCTAGCCATCCTGAAAAGGTATCTGTAAAAACTAGCAAATACTCGTATCCATATGTTCCTGGTTTTATTTTTGTATAATCTATTTCCCAATTACTTCCTGTCTGTTGACCCCTGATTCTGGTTCCTGGAGCAGCTCCTTGATTGGGGCCTGAGGACTTCACAGCCTGGCAGGTGGCATAATCTGAGATTCCCTGATCAAGCAAGTGTCCTAAGTCAAATATTTTGTACCTTGCCCCTCACAATAGTTCCTTCACCTTTTGGTGACCAGGTGTGAAGCTTGATGAATCTGATGCATGAGTTGCCTAGCAAACTCTTTAGCAGCCAGGGCCAGGCCGAGAGAGGGACAAAAGTGAAGACAGAGCGGGCATTAGGAGCCAGTTCCTTGGCCTGATGCACGGGACACAGGTGCATGCTCTAAGGAGAGAAGTCAAGTGGTAGTGTTTTAGCTTCAGGTGCCAAACCTTAGCGGCCCCCTTGAAAGTGATCTTAATTGTATCAACTCTATAGCGGTGCTTGTTCCTTGGGAGATAGGCCAACAGAACTATCAGATTTGTGGGGCCTGAATGATATACTAGCTCTGTCTGACCTGTCTGAATCTGACTCTTTCCCCCTTCACAATTGTACAGCATTGTGGGGTAGTGGGAAACCACCAACAACAACAGCAACAAAACCCACCAACTTGGAGTCTTGTTTTCTCAATATAAATCACAGCTCTACCTAAGAGCAGCTAAAGAAATATTTAATATGGACATGAAAGAAATGCTGGTTCTGCTACTTCACTAAATGAATGAAAAGACTAATTATAGGAATGATATAGGTGTATGTGGAACAGTGAGCATGCCAAGGCTCTGGAAATGTTCACGATCATTCCTTCTATGACATGAAGCCTAGAGATATCCCAGAAGCAACCAATGATAGGCTGCTTCGAAGGGACAGCACATTGTGGCTTTGAACAAAAGTCTGTCTAGTGGCTCTCTTTGTAAAGAAAGATATGTCAGGTTATAGCCACGCCCATTCATTTGCATATCTGGGCTGCTTTCCAGCCACTGGGGCACAACTGAGTAGCTCTGACAGAGCTTCCACCTGCTGGCCTGCAAAGCTTAAAATGTTTACGATCAGCACTTTATGAGAAAGCATTTACCATTCTCTGATGTAAACAATTAGAAAACAAAATAACATATAGCGTGCTCCAGAGAGAGACCCTGCACGAGGAGGCATACATAGGATGTTTATTACATCATTATTTGCCTCTCAAGTAGCTGGAAACAATCTAAATATTAATCAGAAGAGAAAAGCTGTGGCAGTTGCAAAGAATGCATTCTGTCTACAGGGAGTAATGAAGAAAAATCTCCAATAGAGATTATTGCATGGGGAGAAAAAGCAAAGACGTTCACATTTGTGTAAGACACGTGAAACATACTGTATATCTCCTACCAGGTCTTGTGTAAATATGTTAATGCAGAGAAAGGACTCAGGGAAAAAAAACATACTCGAAACATAACTAACAGTGCTTGTCCTGAGGAGGAGGAGGTCAGAGATTTTTTTTTTTTT
>JADRCD010154563.1:0-33086 GCA_019843815.1 Montemys delectorum | reverse complement strand
AAAAAAAAAAAAAAAAAAAAAAAAATCCTTGGTCTAGTAATGAGGGATGCTTTTTGTACCTTGTTGAAAACAAATTAGAGTCAAAATGAAGTATTTTTGACCTTTAAGTAAAAGATTGGGTTTTCTTCAAAATAATTCTTGCTCTCAATATAAAATGAAGAGAAAGGTCATTAGAGTAATCAAATACTGCAGAGCTGCGCTTTGCCTGCAGTCAGTCAGAAGTGAACTGAGAAGCATAATCACAATTTGTCTGGGCTGCCTAGAGTAAGATCTTCAAGAAGACAAATGCAAGTAGTGATGAGATAGCTTCGTGGATAAGGACAATGGCTGCTCTTCTAGAGATCCTGAGACCAATTCCTAGCACCCATATGGTGACTCACAACTGGCTGGAAATCCAGTTTTAGGGAAGCTAATGCCTGTCTCTTACTTCTGCTGACACTAGGGATGTATGTGCTGCACAGAGCACCCATAGACATAAAATAAAATTTAAAGATTTTAAATTATTTAAAAGAAAGTCCAGATATGTCTATGGTGCATTTTTTTTGCATTGTTGATTTCTGATTTCACTCAAAGTTAAAATATCATTTGACAGTAATATGTATATGTATATATAAATATATAAATTTTATAAATAAATATATATAAATTTTAAAGGAAATGCTTCCATGAGACCACTTATCAGAAATTTATATTGAATGTATTCTTTTTTAATCCCTCTTTTTAAAACCAAGGAAAAGATGTAGGTAGTTCTTCTATTTGATATCTAGAAACCAAAACAAAAGTGAACTCTGGTTGAAAAAACTATAAAACCTGTAGCATGCACTCTGATGTTAGTAATTTTCTTCCTACTTGCTAAACAAATTACTGTGCCTTCAGATGAATTGTATTACTTGTTTCTGAAATCTCTATATCTTGATTTGTAGTATGTGGTCACTTACTTGAGGGCACTGGGGGCTGTGTACAGTTCCACTGAGGTTTTACCAAGGTAACTTGGCATCTAGTACTAGCTAAGCAGTTTGTGAGTTGATGAATCATACAGGGGAACTAAGGGATGACAACTTCTCATTCGAACAGACCCAAACGTGGCTTCAGAGCAAAAACCAAGCCAAAACAGAACCAAACCAAACCAAACCAAACCAATACAGCTAATAAGTTTCTCAATTTCCAAAACAAGACACTATCCTAGTCACCATAGTTCTCTTCACTATTGGTCCTGAGGATCTTTATGTCTGGTCTCATGTCAGAATTCATCTTTCAGAATATGGAGTGGGAAGATGAACAAGGTAAGATGCATTAACTCAATAATTTATTATTTTCCAAAAAAGTATGTTTCTTATAAAATACCCATGGGCTTTATGGGGGGGAAAAGTAATTCTATACTGATTTAGTTTCAGAACACTGACTTCATTATCACAAGACTCCTTTGACCATTAATTATGCTTAGTAGCTACTAAAACTTCCACCACAGGGATGCTCCAAGAAGCATTTAACAATTTTATCTGTACAAGGTTGATTAATTTGCAAATTTCTTGGATAGGCTTGTGTGTTATGTGTATGCATGTTCATGTGTGTGTTGGCATGTGTACATGTATGTATACATTAGTGTGTGCATGCATGCAGAGGCCAGATGTTGACTCTGGGTGACTTCCTGGATTACTCTCCACTTTACATTTTGAGGCCAGTTCTCACTTGAACTTATGGCTTGAACACCCGGTTTTCTCTGCTAGGAGAGACAATGGCATTATAGATTGTCAATTATGCCCATGTAGCTTTAACGTGAGTGATGGGGATCATAATTCTGGTCCTCACACATGTGTTATAAGTGACTGATGAACTGAGCCACCTTTTCAGTCTTTTTTGAAGAAATACTATTAAATAACTCTTTTCTTAAAAAAAAAACCCACTAGAAAATAGACAATATCATTTTTTAATCTTGTTGAGGTAGAATTATCAAGTTTCCATAGATCACCAAGAAATAAACCCATATTACAGTGCATATTCCATATGCATTGGTATAGTGTAACAGCTTTTCTTTTGTTTTGGCTTGTCTTAAAGAAAGATCATATGAATTATGTTGTTGTGTCTTTGGCAAAAGCTACTATAGAAGACAACGTCAATCACAAAAATAAAAAGCACTAATCTCAGCATGCCATGGCACTTTAGTTTTAACGTTTTATCTAAAGTGTACTTCTTAATGAATAATGGCAGTTTTCTAACCCTCTTTATAAAACTATTTTAACTAAATTAAAGGAATCTCATGATTTAATGAGTAATAATTGTAATATGATATGTTATTCTTTCCTTATGTGATCTGTGATAAACCTTTCCAATGACTTTCTAGTTGGACAGTGACTCTCAACCTATAGGTCATGACCCTCATACTGGCTGGTTTTGTGTGCCAACTTGACACAAGCTGGAGTTATCACAGAGAAGGAAGCTACAGTTGGGGAAGTGCCTCCATGAGATCCAGCTGTGGGGCATTTTTTCAATCAGTGATCAAGGGGGTAGGGCCCCTTGTGGGTAGTCCCATCCCTGGGCTGGAAGTCTTGAGTTCTATAAGAGAGCAGGCTGAGCAAGCTAGGGGAAGCAAGCCAGTAAGGAACATCTCTCCATGACCTCTGCATCAGCTTCTGCTTCCTGACCTGCTTGAGTTCCAGTCCTGACTTCCTTTGGTGATGAACAGCAATGTGGAAGTAAGCTGAATAAACCCTTAACTCCTCAACTTGCTTCTTGGTCATGATGCTTGTGCAGGAATAGAAACCCTGACTAAGACAAATTTGTACCAATATAGTGGGGTATTCCTGTGACAACCTGACCATGTTTTGGGGAGGACTGTGGTAGGACTTTGGAACTTTGAGCTAGAAGAGCCACTGGTCATAAAGAACTCTGTGGGATGTTCTGTAAGAGCTTAGAAGATCATGTTGAGAACAGTGCAGAGATGGAGGCCTGGCTTGTGAAATTTCAGAGGGAAGATTAAAGACTCTTATCAGGGCCATGTTGTTTTGATTGTGAAGATTCTGTGGTTTTGGTTAGATGGGGCTGAAGTATAAGCTGTGATTAACAAGATACCAGAACTATTACAGGGCGGCGGCGGTGCACGCCTTTAATCCCAGCATTTAGGAGGCAGAGGCAGTCGGATTTCTGAGTTCGAGGCCAGCCTGGTCCACAGAGTGAGTTCCAGGACAGCCAGGACTACACAGAGAAACTTTGTCTTGAAAAAAACCAAAAAAAAAAAAAAAAAAAGATACCAGAACTATTAAAGCGAAAACTTTGCATTACTGAGACTATTGATACTGGTTAGCTGGAGCTAAGAAATTAGCGGTGATTAAGAAGAGACCAGCATCACTGAGGTGACATTTTCTGGGAAGTGTTTTCAGTGAACACAAAGAGGTTTTGTTCCAGAGATAGCCAAGGTTGTACCTTGTGCTGCAGCAGGACTTGGTAATGTGTAAGAGTCACCCAGGTGGTATTGGTTTTGAAAGCATGAAAGGGTCATGAAGAGGCTGAGCTGAGGCTCAGCACAGTGAGAGGCCATGGAAGGCCATTGGTGAAGGGGCAGCCTTGGTTTGCAATTGATGGCCCAGGACTGAAGGGATCATGCAAAGGAACTGAGGCTTGCCACCATGAAGACAGTCTATGAGAGGCTATTGGTGAAGCCTATTTACAGCGAAACAACACAGCAGTGTTTTGGAAATGTCAGTACCATGCAATGACCACCAAGGACAGCAGCAGCAGTGGAGTACAGGCATCTGGAGCCTAGAAGACAAGATGTGTGCTACAAAGTGCAGAGCTGGAGAAGTAACCAAAGCCCTTACGGGAGCTCAGAAAATCATGAGTTGGATCCCAGACATTGGTTTTGCCTTTGATTGTGACTGTGCCCTGATATTTTCCCCTCTTTAAGGAAGAATGTATTTTAGTGGAGCCCACAGTTAAGAGACTTTGAATTTTAAAAGATATTGGACATTTTATTTATTTATTTTATTTTATTTTATTTTATTATTTTGCGAGCCACAAACATGTTTTAATACAGTTCTCTTTTCACTGAACTTTGTCAGAATCCACTTTTATTTTTTGCAAATACAGATCTAAATGGACAGGGACATCATGAAAGTATCCTAAAGGGTGACACCAGGAGAAAACAACTGAAGAGTTGGGTCAGCTGTGGCTTGCCTCCTGAACACCTCTGCTGTTGAATCTTGTGCAAGGTGAACATTGTGGTAACAGATATTAGCTCTTAGCAGGAAGATAAATTCCAATAGATTCTGGAATTGGACATTTTAAATGGATTGAACTTTTAATATTTAAGGACTGTGGGACTTTAGATCTTGGGGATGAAAAAGAAAGTAAGGGTTGAGGCTTAATAGTGATGTGTTTGTGTGTCAAGTTGACAAGGGGTCAATTATACTGACTAGTTTTGTGTGTCAACTTGACACAGGCTGGAGTTATCACAGAGAAGTGAGCTTCAGTTGGGGAAATGCCTCCATGAGATCCAGCTGTGGGGCATTTTCTCAATTAGTGATCAAGGGGGTAGGGCCCCTTGTAGGTGGTGCCATCCCTGGGCTGGAAGTCTTGGGTTCTATAAGAGAGCAGGCTGAGCAAGCCAGGGGAAGCAAGCCAGTAAGGAACATCCCTCCATGGCCTCTGTCTCAGCTTCTGCTTCCTAAACTGCTTGAATTCCAGTCCTGACTTCCTTTGGTGATAAACAGCAATGTGGAAGTAAGCTGAATAAACCCTTAACTCCTCAACTTGCTTCTTGGTCATGATGTTTGTGTAGGAATAGAAACCCTAACTAAGACAACCCCTTTGGAGGTCACATATCCAATATTCTGCATATCAGATATTTACATTACTATTCATAACAGTCGAAGATTTATAGTTATGAAGTAGCATCAAAATTATTTTGGGGGGCACAGCAACATGAGGAACTGCATTAAAGAGTCATAGCACTGGGAATATTGAAAAACACTGAGTTAGATAACTTTTAAATTTTACTTTACATCCTGACACAGCCCCCTTCCTCCTCTCTTCCCATTCCCACCCTGCCCCCCTTCTTCTCAGAGGAGAAGGTATCAGGAAACCCTGGGGTATCTAGTCTGAGCAGGACTAGGCACATCTTCTATTTAGATAATTTTAAAGTAGTAATGTATAAGAATTTTATAAGGGTATAACATTTTAGGTGTACATCTCTACAAGGTTTTGTATATATACATATGGAAATATATATGTATTGCAGAATTCTTCTAGCCTCCTAGACAGTTCATGTCAGTTCTTCTAGCTGGCATCCAACTAAGAAAAAACATTGTTTTCTTGTTCTTCAACGTAAATTGAATTTACTTTAATTGGAATTCAGATCCTGAATCCATAAGTATAGACTATTTTGTATCTGCCTGTCTTAGCCAGGGTTGCTATTCCTGGACAAAACATCATGTATAAGAAACAAGTTGAGGAGAAAAGGGTCTATTCAACTTACTTCCCCATTGCTGTTCATCATCAAAGGAAGTCAGGACTGGAACTGAAGCAGGTTAGGAAGCAGGAGCTGATGCAGAGGCCGTGGAGGGATGTTCCTTACTGGCTTGCTTCCCCTGGCTTGCTCAGCTTACTTTTTTATAGAGCCCAAGACTACCAGTCCAGAGATGGTATCACCCACAAGCGGCCCTCCCACCTTGATCACTTATTGAGAATATGCTCCACAGCTGGATCTCATGGAGGCATTTCCTCAACTGAAGCTCCTTTCTCTGTGATAACTCCACCTTGTGTCAAGTTGACACACAACCAGCCACTATACTACACTCTTGTTTGAGATAGGGGTCTCATTATGCTATCCAGACCAACCATGAAATCTTATTTTTCCTGATTGGAAACTATAGGCATGAACTACTACTGCCTGCTTGATTTCTTTATTTAAAATTGCTTTGTGAAATTCACCTATGTTGTTGAATGAGTAGTAATTCATTAATCACATTGAATATATAGACATAACCTACTGAGTTAGTGTTGCTTTTGTGTACATATTTTTAGTGCTGAAAGCTACATTCATGAAATTTCAAAAAAATATGTTTGCCTAAATAAGACTTGCATCATGCCAATGCCAGGTGACATGCCAGTGTGGATGGGGACAGCTCCCAAGGCTCTACTTCTGTAATCAATGGCTTCTGCAGGAGGATCCGATTCTCTGGGATGAACTGCCTGATAAATTATTCTATTTCAAGTGAAAAGTTCACTTGAGAGGCAGAGACAGCAGGACCTCTATGAGTTCCAGGGCAGTTCTGTCTACCTAGTGAGGTCAAGGATAGCTAGGGTGACACAGTGTATATATTGAGAGCTTGTCAAAAAATTCACATTTTCCATAAAGATATTCAATTAATTCCAGAAACATTTACTTTGAATTGATATGTACATAATTTCAATGTCCTTATTCCATACAATATGCCTTGAAATTACTACAGTTCCTCTACTGCAAGTGGTGTAACTTAAAAAAAAAATCACAATTTTTGATTTTGAATTCAACCAAAGAACTTCAATGCAGAGTGTGTAGTAGTAATTACTCTAAAGTAGAAATTTTGAGTAATTACTTTTTATAAAAAAATCCTTTAATTTAATTGATTCAAACACACAGGATTCCCTAGAATCACACATATATCTTTTGAATATTACAAAATTATTATATTTATTTAAGTACTATAATGATGTAGCACCTATCTTCCAAAAATAGTTTCAGCTAAAGATGATTGAAAAACAGAAGGCAATGTCAGCAAAAACACAGCATAAGAATAGACTAGAGGGGCTTTCTATTCATAAAGATGAGCACTGACACTGACAATGGGGCTTAGTGTACTAGAAAATTTGTCATTTAATTTAAAATCACAAATACTCTCCATGTAATGACAATTATAAAGTATCATACATAACTCCAAAACTTATTTCCGCTCAAGTTTAGGGTGGATTTACTTGACCTTACTAATTCTTACTTTTATTTTTCATCAGTTTCTATAATAACTATGCTATAAGGTGCCAGCGAAGAGTCACTGACAAGAGAAAGCTGGAGCTTCAGGCCATTAGCTGTTTCAAAACTCCATTCTTATAAATAACTTATACAACCATCACTCTATTCTTTTGTCAATGTTTTAAAAGTTAATTTCCATAACAAATGCTTATCACCATATCCATCAGCCATTTTAAAAGCACGGAAATATTTTAATTATTAAGTGCAGTTTTTTTCATGGTACCTGTGAAGGTCAAATGATAAACTTGTATGAATATCAGTAATGTTAAGCAGTTAGGCTTTGGAGTTTTCATAAAGGTAAATTTCAGATCATAGCTCAGAATAAATATTCAGTGTGCTACAAGTACTTGAGTACTCTGCAGAGGAGACCATCTTTTGCAACATTAACACATTTGTTCACACTGCTCAGGCCTTATGACCATGATGAAGCCTCACATATTTTTCAGTTTCACAAAGCTCAGAGAAGAAAGCAAACTCAAAGCTGTTGGATATTTGATGATGCACTGACCAACCTACAGTGGAGACCAAGTGGAAACACAGTCATTAACACGGGGGCTGCGTCTCCCTCCCAGCATGCTCTCTTGGCCTGAAACTGATATCACAACATCCTCCAGATTTCTCAAGCGAGTGGGGAATGCATAAACAGCAGGTCATACCAGTAGAGGCTCATCAGGGGCACTGGTGGAGAACTCTGCAGATGCTGTGCGGACAGTACCCAGTCCAGTGAGGGAAACATTTGAAAGCCTTCTCCTTCTCACCCCGCTGCAATTGTTGGGGATTTTAAATGCACATCTCTTATGGTAATTCAGACCACATCCTGAAACACAAACATAAAAATAGCTCTCATTTCACCAGAAATTAAATCTATTCCATCATTGCTTATAAATTAAGAATTTGAAAACATGGCACGACATCATTTTGTCCTGATGCTACTTGGAAATACAAATTTTCATCTGTGTTTTATCTGAGTCTGTTCCTTATTTAAACATGGTTTTCAGATTTCTACTTTATTGTAAAAACTCAACATCTTCCTGGTTGTTTGTTTGGCTGTTTAATTTTTATTTATGTATTTTTTGACATTCTGAATATAATGAAATTGGGTTTAGAGAGATCTACAAATATGTTTACAAATAGATTAAACCATTTTTAGCTGCTATAGTTTTAAAAGTGTAGGGGCACATAGAGGAGAAAATTAATTATAGTTCATCATAAGTTTGGCGTGACACTGATCTTGAGCTTATCTCTGCAACTTGTATACATGACCCTGAACAAAATATATTATCTCAATTATAGATGAGAATCTGTAAAATGGAGGCAAAAATAACTGCTTCACAGAATCAAGATAATATAAAGTACATATACTTGTTGGTTTCTAGGTAGCAGGTAGATGGAAAGATATTTCCCATTTTGGGAAGTTTTATTTTCTTCCAGTATGTGTAAGCTATGCATCTTCCCCACATAACTGGCTCCTGCTACTCAGAATTTCCCCATGTGCCACAAAATAGGTCAGACAACTTTTCATAAAACATACTTTACAGTTCTGCCACCCAGATATGTAGATCTTGATGAAGCTATGGTCCTGGGTATGGCTTCCCCCCCCCCCCTCCGAGTGCAAAATGAGATATATTCACTTGCTTATAGTTTTGTGGGTATGTAGAATGCAAAAGTTATGAGGTCATGGAAGTGTCTAACAAGATTTCAAAGAAATACCTGGGAGCATACTATAGCAGTTAAGAGTGCCGTAGGCCTGAAAGAGCAATGAATGGCTGTATGAGAGAAGTGATAAAGATGCAATGGAGACCCAGCATTGGAGATGCCATGAAAAATGAGGTGTTGGCTGAGGAAAGACCTTCATCGTTCAGAGAAGGTCTAAGAGAGACCACTTGAGCTACATACAACCAGAAAAGCCATTAGAGCAGGGCTACCTTAGTCAGCTAGAGAGAGAACACACCATGCCACCATGTAGCCTAGATGCTGGGCATGAAGCTACAAGATTTGATATTTGCGCTTCTGGGTATTTGTCATGTTTGGTATGGTGATTCTTCTTTGTTATTTTACAGCATCCTTTTGAGTTTTTCATTAAGGGTTGGAAGTATGTAAGAAACAAAGAAACAAAATGTCAGTTTACAGCTAAGAGGTCCAGAGGAGACTTGGATTTGAAATTTTGCCAGATGCTGGCATAGTGAAGTTACAGTACTTCTTAGTGGTGGACCCAATACATTTTGCACGATGACACTGGCATACACATTTTGGGCAGCTAAGACAGAGTGTAACAGTTTGCATTTGGAATGCCTCCTGAATGATCCTGTGTTGATGACTGCCCAGCTGGCAGACTGTTGGAAGGGATAGGGATGTTAGGAGGAAGAGATTAGTTAGAAAAAAAGTCACTGGGGACATGCCTGAAACAGTACATTTGTCTCAAATGCCAATCTCCCAGTGATACTGCTTAGCTGTGAATTCTTTGCCCTGGTGTTCTACCTCATTGTAGACCCAGAGAAAATGGAGCCAAGCAAGCATAGACTTAAACTTGGAGTCACTCTGTATCTGTCCCAAATGTGTCAACGTGGAAGAAATCTATCCAAAACAACATACATGAGTCATGGTTTCTTCAAGATTTTCTCTCTCTGAACTTCCATTTTCTGGGTAAGAATTGAGCAATTATGACAAGATTATTTACAGGTTGTATTCCAAAAGGATTACCATAGTGGCCATACTTCAAAGCACACCATTTTCCCAACTCGAGACCACAGTGAAGGGATGCATGAGCCCTTGGACTACAGGGTAGTGTTCTTGCACACTGAGTTGTTGAGTTCAAGGACTTTTCTCTGGGAGAAAACTCATCACACTGTCTGTGCGAAAACACGCACGGGGGTTCCATTTTACCCACTCAGCATCAGGGAAATCTTGGGTGGTTTGATTAGCCACCGAAATCTCCGGCTCCTCTGAAAGCTAATTATTGCAATTTCTGGCTTAAATAAGATAGAAATCTTAGTTTTAACTTCTCGCTAACATACCCCATGCACTACAGAATGGAACTTCCACTTGAGGAAAGAGGTGAGAATTAGGTTTGTAGATGAGGTAAGGAATGTCAAAAACCGGACACTTCAGAACTGAACAAAATATTACACAAATGGAGGCAGAGATATCGACAGGAGAATGCTTGTGAGAGAATACAGGGTCATCTGAGGCACACAGAAGCAGGAGCTTTAGCTCACATTTATTGTGGAGGGGGCAGAAAAGAACTCACCTTCACATTTAAGGCCTTGGCGCACCAGCCCCCACAGCATTTCTCCACAGTGATCACAGAAGGCTGGGGCTCTGTATGAATGAACGAAGAGAGCATGGGGCCGGATCTGGAAGTCTTCAAAGGTGGCTGAAGCTGCAGAAAGAGCATATTGCAAAAGAGATTGAATGGATATACTCATTGGCAAACAGGCATGCCAGGAAATAGGTGAGTGAACAGGGGGGAAACTCTGAAAACTAAGGTATGGAGCACAAGCCACGTGCAGTGCTGCACATTTGTGATCAGCATGTGAGAGGTGGCAGCAAGAAGACCTAGGGCCAGCCCTTGGTAACAAGTGTATTCAAGGCTAGCTTAGGCCACATGACACAGAGTCGTTACATCTTACAAACCATCCAGAAAATGATACACAACATGGCTTGTACTTTCAGTCATTAGATTCCATTCTGAAATACGATGTTATGCTTGGTGGCACAAGAGCCTCTTGCTTATCTTTTTCTGTATGGCAATCGTTCACATTACTCCAGTAGCAAGAAAATGCTAAAAGAAAGGGTGGATGACATGATAAGAGATCTACTTCCTGAATAGCTGATATTAGTTGAAAGTACTTTGTTTTTCACCCCTAGTGAGGAGCTGTTGACTACTGGTAGCTTCTGGGAAAGAGAAAGTCCATTTCCCTGGTTGATTGCCATGCTCCAGAGGATGACTCACACCCTTGGATTTATGGGGATCACGAATTAGACTCAGAAGTCATGAGGATGGGAAGCAATAGAGGAGTGAGGGTGAGTCTGGGAAGAGCCAAGGAGAAGAGTGGAAGTGGACTATGATCAAAATACATTGCCTGCTCATAAAAATTCTCACAGGATTAATGAAAACATTAAACTAAAATTATTTTGTTCCTCCCCTAAGGTATTCGAATGCATTCATAAAATTAAAAAAAAAAGTGACAGACTGAACTTAAACACTGCTTTCAGATATGACAAACAGTATCAGGAGGAACATAGAAGTGTAACTGGAGTACAGAAGTCCGACTACATCCTTCTGCTGACCATCTTCTTCTTGCATGGACAGAGATGGATTAACACTTGAAAACTGAAACCAAACATTAAAAGTGTAACCTCTAAATAACCCTGAAACTTCTTCATGAACACATCAAGTAGAGGGATTAATAGGCATGCACCAGCCATGGTCTCCTCTGAGAATAACATAGATAAACTACGTGCATGGTGGAGGGCCCTTTTGTTATTTTCTAAGTATTGCCTATTTTATGAAGTACACATAAAGACAACGAATGCACATGAGATCAGCTATACTGTTCTATGTATATTTTTATGTTATAAAGTGGCCCACCATATATCCATAAGATGCTCCAACATGCAATAAGGGCACATGCTCTACCATGTTCATAGCAGCCTTATTTATAATAGTCACAAACTGGAAACAACCCAGATGTCCCTCAATAGAGGAATGGATACAGAAATTGTGGTGCATCTACACAATGGAGTACTACTCAGCTATTAAAAACAATGAAGTTATGAAATTCTTAGGGAAATGGATGGATGTGAAGAATATCATCCTGAGTGAGGTAACCCAATCACAAAAGAACACACATGGTATGCACTCTCTGATAAGTGGATATTAGCCCAGAAGATTGGAATACCCAAAATACAATCCACAAACCACAAGAAACTCAAGAAGAAGGAAAACCAAAGTGTGGATACTTCATTCCTTCTTAAAAGGGGGAATAAAATACCCATGGAAGGAGTTGCAGAGTCTAACTATAGAGCAGAGACTGAAGGAAGGACAATACAGAGACTGTTCCACCTGGGAATCCTTCCCATATTCAATCATCAAATCCAGACACTATTGTGGATGCCAACAAGTGCTGGCTGACAGGAGCCTGATAAAGCTCTCTCCTGAGAGGCTCTGACAGTACCTGACTGATAAAGAAGTAGAGGCTCACAACCATCCATTGGACTGAGTACAGGGTCCCCAATGAAGGAACTAGAGAAAGGATCCAAGGAGCTGAAGGGTTTGCAGTCCCTTAGGACGAACAACAATATGAACTAACTAGTATCCTCAGAGCTCCCAGGGACTAATCACCAACCAAAGTGTACACAGGGTGTGACTAATAGCTCCAGCAGCATATGTAGCAGAGGATGGCCAAGTGGGTCATCAATGGGAGGAGAAGCCCTTGGTCCTGTGAAGGTTCTATGCCCCAGTGTAGGGGAATGCCAGGGCCAGGAAGTAGGAGAGAGTGGGTTGGTGAGCAGGGGGGATGGAAACAGGGTTTTTTTCTTCTTTTTTTTTTTTGGAGGGGAAACTGGGGAAGGAGATATCATATGACATGTAAATAAAGAAGATATCTAATAAAAAAGTGGCCCACGTTTCTGTTATTGCTCAAATTAAGGAAGATAAAGTGAAAGACTGGTAGAGTTGCATCTTTCAGACTTCTCTGCAGTTGTAAGCTCAGGTGCAATACTCACTACTAAGGCAGACAGTGCTCTCCTGGCAACCAGGAGAGCAGGAAGAACCACTGACATAACCTATGAGACAGCATACATAATCACCATGGACCTCAGTATCTCCCTCCTCAGGGGAGAAGGGTAGCATGATCATGGTATTCTCTCGCCCCTTAAAATCTGAATCTCCACTAAGAACAAAAGGCAATCCTGGAGGCTTGATTCCTCAGTTTTTATACCTAGTGAATTTTGGCAAAAATATATTGCAAATCAGAGACTGTTGATTAACAATATTATTGACAACGTTTCTCTAAATCAATCAGTAAAAGGTATGGCTATGGTTATGATTCAATGTACCAATTATACACACTGGTGATTGGGTTAAAGTGTATCTAATCTGGAGAACACTAAATTCTCCTTACAATTTATCTCTTGAACTCTACAAGCAATTTTCCTCCAAGACCATTAAAGAAAGCACCTGAACACATCATGCCAATCATTCATTCCTAGTCCCTTTCACCACTGAATCCACCCTTTCCAGGGCCAAACAACTATGACAATACTATGACAGTAATTAGTTGAATAATTATTGTAGTTTTCAAAATAAGAAACGCTAGAACATGACAATACAAATAGCAAGCTGCGTTGAGACATTTGAGGAATTAATCAGGAAGAATATAAATAATTAAACTAAACATTTTCAATGACACCTCCCCCTCCAATTTATGGCAGAGAGATTTGTGTTTTTTTGTTTTTTTAAAAAGGGATTAACATTCATAAGCAGTTAGCACCCTTGACTTATGTTTAAATGCCACATTACTAAAGTTCAATTTTAATATTCTCCTGTTAATTTTAGAATAATTAAATACATTTTTAAAATAAAACTACGAAGCATGGTAAGGTTTTGCATCCATTTGAAATCAAAGCACAACATCCATTCATTATGAATTTACCTGTTCTGCACCCTGGGGGAAATCAGCATTAGCTGAGCATATGCATGCCGGCTCCCCTAATCACAAAATCGCACTTCAGAGATAATCACCTAGTACAGGCAAACAAAGTGAAGGCTGCAATCCCATTTCATTTAAGTTTTGGAATCAAAATGGACAGATAAGAATAGGAATATTAGCATGTCTAGAGATTCCAAGAAGGGAACAATGAGCCTGTCATAATCAATCAGCCGACCTAAATTAAAACGATATGACAGGGAAACAAACTGAGCACAATGGGCCCTCATACTGGTATTTGTGTCTCTTTGATTTGCTCTATTCACAGTCTATTGTTACACTGCTGCATGCAAGAGAGGAGAAAATGACATGCTTTCCTTAGTCACGGAGCGTTTGAAACAGGTAATTGAGCCAAAAATCTTAATATAATCAGTAGTTCTTTACAGGATCATTATAAATTGTTGGACAAAATGGACTAAACTGGTTAGCAGTACAGAGGAAATGAGGCTTCTGAAGCAAAATAAATCATCTCTGGAGGTCAAAACTATTTGCATAATAAAGTAAAACAATGTCAGATCTTCCAAGATTTTCAGTAAATTTTTTAACGGGCTATTTTGGCAATGTGGGATCGGCATTAACTCTTTGCAGCTGTGAAAGGTTGGGACTGATCTTTGAGAAAGATGTGGTAAACATGCTTTAAACACCATTTTATTTGATGTTTCTACAAAACAATCTAAGACACTGATAGTGTTACCCCACTTGAACAGAAATGAAGGTAAGAACTGAGTGAGCAATGCTGACTCTGGACTCAGCCAGTCTTGACAACAGAATTGTACAGACTCAGTTATTAAACCTTAATATTTCTTTAAAAACAAACTATAGAAGTTTATTGTCATTGAAAAAGACATTTTAAAACAGTGTCATTATGTGTAGTTGGGATACAGTAGTTCCAAAAACACAGAGAACAGAGGAGTTGCTCTAAGTTCAAGGGAAGCTACTCCACTCAAAGCATTCAGGCCCAAAAGGGCTATATAGAAGATGCTGTTTCCAAAGATCAAAAGGAAAGCTAGACACTGCAACCCAACATGATATATAACCTTCAATAAGTATGCATTCTTATATCAGAGGCAGTAACAATGTTGGAGAGATCAAAATTTTTCATTTCTGTTCTTTATCACTCTGAACATATCTTGCATAAGATTTCTGATTTCGGGGTGGCAGGCATGGGGAGGGGGGAAGCAACAGGGGTTTGTTCTTGTTGTTTTTGTTTCTTTGTTTGTTTGTTTTTTGGAGGGGAAACTGGGAAAGGAGAAATTTACATGTAAATAAAGAAAATATCTAATAAAAAAAAAGAAATAATCCTATCAGATCAAAAAAAAAGATTTCTGATTTCAAATCCATTCTATCTAAATTAGTTTAAAATTACAAGCAAGAAGTATATTTAAAAACAATGGTAATTTGTAGTTTCAAATGAGTTGTAACTTGTGCTACATAACTCATGTCATCACACGAGACCTCAAGTCTAACTCAAGACCAACGATTTGAAGGTTCTCATAACTCCGAAGACATCTTCCTTAGCATGGAGACTATTTAAAGAAGCATATGAATGCCAGTACCCCACAGACATTCACTCATAGACTATTTAAAGAAGTGTCTGGATGCCAGTACCCCATACACATTCATACTGTTGTTGTATCAGCCTCCCAGTCCCCAAACAAAAGTAACAGACACGCAAAAGTCATCTTTTGCTACTTGCTCTTTTCCAGGTAGGATGACCCCACTCTACATAACTTTATAGCATTTGTAAAGACTCAAGCCATTGGAAGCCATTATTTAGGTCCTTTAATACGCCTTTGTAACCACTACTCGCCGTTCACTTCTAATCACAAGCTTTAAATTTAAGTTTTCCATGCCTTCTAAAGTCAGTCCACACAAGTGTTAATGGCCTAAAGCACAGAGTTCAATGATATCATGCTTTATTTATCATGCTTTGGATTGACTGATCCAAAGCCTACTATGCAATAATTGATAGAAGAATGTTGTTTGTTAATGTGAGGTGTATCAATGTCAGTAGAGATTGAAATTGTGAGTTCTTGAGTCTGTCTCTGAAGGCATCCTACACTGCTCTGCAGGGTGGGTAGTTTAAAACACAGAGAACAGATAAGAAAAGGGAGAAAAATATATATGACATCTATAATAAGATTATCTTTTGTATAATTACTCATCTATAAGATTATCTTTTGTATAGTTACTATGTCTTCTTCACATTTATCCGGTACACTGGGAGAACAGTTATCTAATTCAATCCCAAATTTCTGATGGCATCTGAATGGTGCCAACAGATAACTCCTGCATTCCAAGGACTGAGACCCATCCCTCAGTGATGGTAAGATCATACCCGGATCTGTCTGCATGATGCTCCCTCCCACCAATCCACACAATTCTGTCCTTAGGGGCTGGATAACATGCTTCCTCTCCATGTCACTTCTGTTACAAATTCTCTCTTCATGCACAACTGCTGAAATCATGCTCACCTTGCAGAGCTTATTAAACTTGGGGACAGTAAGCTTTAGGAAGAGCCCAAAGTACCCAGCAGCAATATCATTCAACGAGTTTTTATTCAGCCACTTGCCATATCCTCACATAGTTGAGAAGATTAAAAAAAATTCCACTTTTGATTTAACATCTAATATGGAAAATATGAGTAAAGTGTAATGACAAAAACATAGGGTGCTGTGAATATACCATGCCAGAAACCATAGCAACCATAACAACAACAGAACATGTAGTTACAGCTACTGATTAGGCAGCTCAGATAGTTCTGGAAGTTTTAAGTGTGGGACTCAGTAAGAAAAGATGGAAAGCAAAGCCAATTACATTATATTACATGCATGTACTAAATGTTCTTTTGAGTAACAAACACAGAATAAAACACATACACACACACATTTCTACCAGGAATAGCATAATATAATGCAAATTAACAACATAAAACAACCTACTCTAATAAAGGGTAAACTGGAGTAAACAAAAAGGAAATGCACCAGAAACAGAAGTGGCCATGTAAAAGCAGGTAAAGTAAGAAAGACCGGAGAAGGATGAAGAAAATTTAAAAAAGGCTATGGGGCAGCTTTTTATGTGGAGACATGAGAAAAATAGGAGCCAGAAGCCTGACCCACCACAGATAGGAGTTCAATTCTAAAGTAAAAAAAGAAGCAAACGATTCCATTGTAATTGTGCTTTAGTGCTTTCAATAACAAATGGACCAACTTTAATAAAACAGAGGCAGGAAGAGTATGTTCCAGAAGAAAATCAAGTTTAGAAGACCTAAGCAGATTATCCAAGATCCAAGGTCTACAAATAATTGTTTTTGTTATTGTTGTTTTTGTTCTTCAGACAGGGTTTCTCTGTGTCGCCCTGGCTGTCCTGGAACTCACTCTGCAGACCAGGCTGGTCTTGTACTACTAAAAGATCTGCTTGCTTTGTTTTCTAAGTGCTTGGTGTGGGCTACCAGGTACAGCTCTAAATGAATAATTGTTAACAGACCCAAATAAATAGTATTTGGGGTCACAGAAGCTGTCTTTCATGGAATCAACTATATACATTATTTTCTTTTATTTTTAATTTTATGAACATGGGTGTTTTGCCTGTATAAATATTTGTGCACCGTGTGCATGCCTGGTGAGAGCAAAGGTTAAAAAGATGGAGCCAATGCCCCAGGAATGCAGTTACAAATGGTTGTGTGGATGCTAAGAATTGAGCCATGGTCCTCTGGCAGGGCAGGCCTCATGCTTAAACACTGATTCAGATCTCTGGCACCTATATAAGTTGTTTTAATTATTTACTTTTTAAGAAATAGTATATTTATATCATCCTCCCTTCCCTTTCCCTAAAAACCTTAGATATATGTATGTGTATATGTACATATATACATGTATATATATTTCTTGCTCTTTTTTATATTCATATCTTCTTTTTTCATTAATTATTGTTACATATATGGTTATACACACACACACACACATCTCTAAATATATGAGTACAACGTACTCATTTTGTTTTGTGTGTTTTAAGGGCTGATCATTTAGTACTGCATAACCCACTGGTGTGCTCTTTCCTAGGGGAGACTATGTCTCTAACTCGTGGCACTCCTTAGTTCCCTATAGTTCTTTCTCCCTGCAGGAGTGAGGCATCCTTAACTCTTAATGAAATCTTACTGAGTCCGTTGAATATTTTCTAAAGTCTTCCTATGCAAGAATAAAAATATTTTAATAAAAATGAAAAGTTCTACAGAAGAAGATATTTAGCCCTACTTGAAATAAACTATTTTATAAAGTGATATTTTTAAATGATATTTTGTAAGAACAAGAACTCAATAGGACATAAATAATCTAGAGACATAGTGTACACATGAATTTAAAATATGCTAAAACGACAATATAGATCAATCATTCATAATTGGCAAACATATGAGATATATACCTTAGAATATAAGCCTTTGGTCGTAGCCTCTGGGAGAAGGGAGGCTCATGTTAAGTCCTGCACTTACTAAGGAGTTTATCAGGACCTGGGGGTTAGTTCCAAACTCAGATAGCCCTGATCAAACTCTATGAAACCCTAAACAAAACCAGAACTAATAAACAGGAGAAAAAATTGATAGGGAGGAATGGGGTCAGAGTTGATATGAAACACAAGACAGGACATGTATATAGTGTACATGTATGGAAATATGAAAGAAAAAATATACTAATAGAAAAGTAAAAATTAAAAAAAATCTTATCTTATAGTCCCTTATTCAGTATAGTCACAATAATTAAAATTTATAATTCATAAAATGCTAATTATGTTTACGGATTTCAGGTATATAGGATATAATCATAGCATTTGGGGGAAAATTTCTATATACTGTTAGAAACCACACTTGATGCTCAGGTGATATTCTATTTGGGAAATGACTAGCCATTCTATCTGACAAAGAAAAACATTCTTTGTCTCCACCCTTCACTCACTCCTTTTTCTTGAGCCATAAGACAGCAGGGCATAAGAAATGTTTCATGGCCGTATTAACTCCTATCCAAGAGGTCATTCGCCAAGTACTTGTGACGGGATTACAGTTAACACCCAAGATGGCTCCCTTTCCTTTTTCATAAGGTTTTGCACTCCATAGCCATCAGAGCACATTTATTTCAGAGATAGCACTTAGGCCTAAATAGCAACAGAACAGGCATGTGTATTTGCTAACTGTAACTGATAGGTAGGTAGGTAGGTAGATAGATAGATAGATAGATAGATAGATAGATAGATAGATAGATAGACAGACAGACAGACCGATGGATAGGAAACAGACACAAAATGAAAATATTGTAGGATATCTCTGTCCACATTGAAACAAGCTGGCCAAGAACAATTCCTTCTCCCACCATTAGTGTTGAACCCTTCTTTCTTTTAAAATCTTCCCTTGTGTTTTGTAAGTAGGTAGCCTCATCTTGATGGATCCTAACTGTTCTACACCTCAGCTCCTCTAATGGAGTAATTTCTCTGATCTTGCTGCATGCTCACAACCATTTGTGGTAAACTCCTACTTTCTCTGATCTATATCCTCGTGAGCATACTTAGTTTTATTAACCAATTAGTTCTTTATCAATTTAATGTATGTTTATAGTGAATATATGTACAAATATATACATATGTATGTATATACATGTATGTATATTTGTATGTATACATATGTATATATGAATATACATATATCCATAATGATTATTGTTATCCACCCTACCTCCTCTTATCCACCCTCCTCTTCAGACCCACTCTTTCTCCTACATATCTCTATCTCACTGTCTTAGTCAGGGTTTCTATTCCTGTACAAACATCATGACCAAGAAGCAAGTTGGGGAGGAAAGGGTTTATTTATCTTACTTCCACATTGCTGTTTATCACCAAGGAAGTCGGGACTGGAACTCAAGCAGGTCAGGAAGCAGGAGCTGATGCAGAGGCCATGGAGAGATGTTATTTACTGGCTTGCTTCTCCTGGATTGCTCAGCCTGCTCTCTTATAGAACCCAATATTTCCAGCCCAGGGATGGTACCACCCACAAGGGGCCCTACCCCCTTGATCACTAATTGAGAAAATGCCCCACAGCTGGATTTCATGGAGATACTTCCCCAACTGAAGCTCCCTTATCTGTGATAACTACAGCCTGTGTCAAGTTGACACACAAAACCAGCCAGTACAATTGAACCTTTGTCAATTTGACACACAAACACATCACTATTAAGTCTCAACCCTTATGTTCTTATTCATCCCCAAGATCTAAAGTCCCACAATCTTTACATATTAAAAGTTCAATCCATTTAAAATGTCCAATATCTTTTAAAATACAAAGTCTCTTAACTGTGAGCTCCACTAAAATACATTCTTCCTTCAAGAGGGAAAAATATCAGGGCACAGTTGAAATCAAAAGCAAAACCAATGTCTGGAATCCAACTCATTATCTTCTGGGCTCCTCCAAGAGCTTGAGTCACCTCTCCAGCTCTGCCCTTTATAGCACACATCTAGTCTTCTGGGCTCCAGATGCCTGTACTCCACTGCTGCTGCTGTCCTTGGTGGTCACTGTATGGTACTGGCACTCCCAAAACACTGCTGTAACTAGGCTTTACCAATAGCCTCTTATAGACTGTCTTCACGATGCCAAGACTCAACTTCTTTGCATGACACTTTCAGTCCTGGGCCATGAATTGCAAACTGAGGCTGCCCCTTCACCAATGGCCTTCCATGGCCTCTCACTGTGCCGAGCCTCAGCTGCTCTCCATGACCCCTTCGTGCTGTCAAAACCAGTACCACTAGGATAACTCTTACACATTACCAAGTCCTGCTGCAGCACAAGGTACAACCTTGGCTATCTCTGGAACACAACCTCTTTGTGTTCACTGAAAACACTTCCCAGAAGATGTCACCTCAATGATGCTGGTCTCTTCTTAATCACCACTAATTTCTTAGCTCCAGCTAAGCAGCATCAATAGTCCCAGTAATGCAAACTTTTCACTTTAGTAGTTCTGGTATCTTGTTAATCACAGCTGATACTTCAGCCCAAGCTAACCAGAACCTTCACAATCAAAACAACATGGCCCTGATAAAAGTCTTTAATCTTCCCTCTGAAATTTCACAAGCCAGGTCTCCATCTTCTCTACTGTTCTCAACATGATCTTCCAAGCTCCTACAGAATATCCCACAGAGTTCTTAACAATCAGTGGCTCTTCTAGCTCAAAGTTTCAAAGTCCTTCCACAATCCTCCCCAAAACATGGTCAGGTTGTCACAGGAATATCCCACTCCTGGTACCAATTTGTCTTAGTCAGGTTTTCTGCACAAACATCATGACCATGAAGCAAGTTGGGGAGGAAAGGGTTTATTCAGCTGACTTCCACTCGGCTGTTGATCACCAGAGGAAGTCAGGACTGGAACTCAAACAAGCCAGCAAGGAACATCTCTCCATGCCTCTGCTTCAGCTCCTGCTTCCTGAGCTGCTTGAGTTCCAGTCCTGACTTCCTCTGGTGATCAACAGCAGAATGGAAGTAAGGTGAATAAACCCTTTCCTCCCTAACTTTCTTCATGGTCATGATGTTTGTGCAGGAATAGAAACCCTGACTAAGACACTCACATTCCAATCTATTTGTTTTGTTTTGTGACATAAGATTTAGTCAAGGATATCAATGTGATTGACCATGGGTTTGGAGATGTCCATTGATGCCATCTGGTCTCAGTAGTGGATGAACAACTGAAGACGTCTCATCCTTTCCCAGAATCAGATGTCCAGCAGTAAGACCTTGTAAGTCCTTTTCTCATCCATGAGTGATTGTTGACAAAGCCAGACTCATTCATGCTCAATGGAGACTCTTTCAACTTCCTTACCACAGTGGTTGAATCATAACTAAAGAATGACATTTCATACTCATTCTCCCTGCCTTCCAACTCTCACATTCTTCCCATGCTTTCTTCCCCAGTGTTCTCCAAACCTTCAAGGGGATGTTGTAAGCATCTTCTTTAGGGTTAGGCTCTCAGCCATTACTCATTTCCAGCATAGCAGGCAGCCATTTGCTACAAAGAAAGGAGTCTATGATAAAGGATGGGAGTAGCTTTTATCTGTGGTGTTAACATAGGAATCTAGAAGTCAGTTAGAAAGTTTGTCCATTTAGTTATGTAGCAGTAACCTTTGCTCTTGGCTTGACAATTTTCAGGACATAGGTTGTTGACTGAGTATACACATGGATTTCCTCCTTTGGAGAGGCCTCAAATTCAATCACAGAGGAGTCACTCGTCTTTGTAAAAGTAGTACTACTATTACACAGGTCTGTGTATCTAGCCTAAATGGTTGGTACTTCAGAAGGTGTAATACAATCAATTGAGGGAGAAAAGACACCAAGGGTCTTACTCACCTGTGAATCCTGTAAGTATATTTCTTGCTTTCTAACCTAGGAATTTCTGACCATCAGGGAATATGATGAGGTCTTCCATCAATTTGTGTTGACTTTTGTGCCCAATGACAGGGAAAGCTCAGTTCATTCTTCTGAACGTTGATATTCAGGCTTCTTAGCACTACTTGTACAATATTAACCTTCTTCCAATGTCTTTTTTTGACATCTTTGTGGAAACCAAAACCAAAACCAAAACATATGAACCTGTAGCTATATGAGCATGAACTTACATCTAGGTCCTCTATTTCATTCCAGTGATCTATGTGTCTTTTGTTCTTACAGAACTATACTATTTTCATTACTATGGCTCTATGCACAACCCAAAATCAGGTATAGTGACATCTCCTGCACTATTCTTTTTGTTCAGGATTGTTCTGATTATCTTTAGCCTTTTGGGGCTCTATTTAGATTTTTAGTTCTTTCTCTTCTTCTTCAAATACAGTCATTTGAATTTTTACTTAGACTGTATTAAATCTGTAGATCACTTTTGGTAGGATTATCATTTATATAGTAATAATCCATGAGCATTTCATGGGCATACTTCTATCAGAAAATATTTCATGGTTGACTAAATCATCATTTTAATCACACATGGCATAACAGATTGCTGGACAACGGAGACCCCAACATCTCTGAATGTATGCACCCTTGGTAGAATGAAGTCATGTCTACCTACAACTCAAGGTGTTTACGTACCTCACCAATTCATTATAATCTGCAAATATAGTATTTTAACTTAAAATTTAAAAAGCCTATCAAAACAACAATTTGAATTAACTTACAAATGGCTTCAGAGAAAACATTCCAGAGACGTCCTTGCTGGCATTCTTTGACCTTTCAGGCACTACACTAATGGTGAAAGCCATGGATATGGTATCAGAGCTGGTCTGGGCTCTAACTCATGTCACTGAAAATGGATGATCTTGGATATCAAGCCTCATTTTTCTGCACCTCATTGCTCTTCTCTTGAAAATGTGGTAAGTGAAACTATCCTTGTTGAGCTCTATGAAGGACATAGCTAAGTTGCCCACCTTCAATCACTCAAAGTTCTTAGCAAAATGATTAAGAGTATGGCCTTTGAAATCAGAAGTATCAAAGTGTGACTCACAGTTATTATCATTATTTACAATGATTGGTATTATCATGACCATCAGTACTAATGGAAAGGAATGAAGCTCTTTATTACCAACCAACAGTACTCAGACCTAAGGATTTTAGGAACTATTGTTATTTGTTCATTCTACTTAAAGAATGATTGCACTCCAGAGGAAATAGATTTTCCTCCACTGTTCTGGTTAACCATAATTAAATACAGCTAAGTCCATAAGGCTGTTTCTAGTTCCTTCTCTAATGTGAATCAATTAACAGTCAGGCATTGCAGTAAGGAGAGAAGGGTCACCATATCCTGATGGGACTGAATGACAAATGCCACAGCTGGAAAGAGATTAGAGAGCATCTCAGGTCAAGAAAGAATGTAAATGGTTACCCCATGTGTCTAGCACTGAGGAAAAAGAAAATTAAGTAAAAATGTCATGGAGTCAAATTCGAGCTAATGAGTGCATGCTCTGCAGGTACTCTGAACAGAGGAACGAAAGGTCAAGTCTGCTGCTTAGAAAGTGCCTTCATGTGCAGGAGATTGTATACCTTTAAAAGGATAATGACCTAATTTACATGAGGAACACCAGCATACAAATTATTCTTTAGGCTCCTAACTAAAGGACTGTAGACAAAGACTATGTACAGCATGATACAGAAATGTGGGCAACAGGGTTTCCTGGGACCAACAGCATTACTGTTTTCCAATGTTTGCATGTAAAGAGGCTCAAAGCCATGCACCTATATGCTTGGTTTCAGGTTTTATGAAAACTGTATTTTTCATAAAACCGATACTCAAGTCTTGTTTTAAGCATAAATTCACCACAGCTGTGAAATTCAATCACAGATCCCCCAGATCAAAAGGGTTCAACTATTGATGAATCCCTTACCTCTCTGCTGATGTTCTCACTGCCAATGAACAGAATTGTGCTGATGGACACTTACAGTATTTTAAATTTGTTATTAAGATTACATACACATGATGAATTTTGATCAAACCCACCTCTCATTCTTTCCTCTCTAGGTCTTTCCCATACATCAACCTCCATTTTTCTTTCCAATTGCATGTGCTTTTCTATTTTAACAGACTAAATCCAATTAGAGCTACCCATATGTATTCCTTCCTCAACAGCACTGGCTGCCAACAGCTCTTCTGCTAGGAGTGGGATTTCATTAGTTTTCCCCTCCCCCCACCCTATCCATGCTGTAAGTATGTTTGGCTTGATTTTGCACAGGTCTTGTACATATTGTCATGGCCACTGTCTCTTCATATATCCAGTGGCTCTGCCATGTCTGGCAAACACTGTTTCACAGCAAATGCCCATCACTTCTAGCTCTTAGTGATCTTTCCAACCTTTCTTCTATAATAATTCCTAAGCCTTCTGGAAAGTGAGTATGATACAGTTGTCACATACAGAGCTGAACATTTCACAGTCTGTTATTATCTAGATGTTGAACAGTTGTGGGTCTCCGTGTTAATCACTATCTACTACTATAAAATGTATCTCTGATGGTAGATGTACTAATCTTTGAGTATAAAGGTAAGAATCTAACCGGCAATTTATTAGTGTCTATTTAGCAAAATATTGCTACAAGGCTCTTCAGTACACCCTATGACCAGCCAGAAACAAGTTATTGGTTTGGTTAATGAGACCAGGCAAAATTCTATCTTGTGGATCAGAACTTGAGTCCAATCAGAAAGTGTCTGATTATTCCTGGAATATCTGTGCCACTATTATACAAGTAGGAATATCTTGCCAGGACAGTTGTATTGTTTATTGCCAGGTTCACAGCTGTGTACGACTTTTGATGACACCTCTCCCAGGTAGTGTATAGTGAATCATCCAGGAGAGAATCTTCCAGCACCATGGAAGCCAGCAATGAAAGCCTCCTAGCCAGGACCAGCCTTATTACTCCTTGTCTAAAGTATGTGCTCTCTTCAGCAGTAGGAACTTCCTACCCAGCTCTCACAGGGTAGCAAGGCAATGGCTGTAGACTATAATGTAGGTTTACACCAATTCCTTACAGTGAAAGACTTCATTTCTATTAATTTCTGAATATCAAATACCTTCATTTATATTTTCCAGTAAGGGTTGTTGAAATATATTTACCTTAATTAAAATTTGTTCACTTTACACACATTTGACTATATGTAAACCACAACTGAAATACACAATAAGCCTGTTATCCATACCCAATTTTTTATGGGCCCTTTTGCACAGAATGTCCTCTCCTAACCTCTCCCATGGTAATATTTAGTGTTTTCTTTCCTAGAGATTTTTTTTTACGGTCTTGGAGTAGAGGGTTAGCTTCATGCTAAAAGAAAAAAAAGGCAGGGAACTTCTAAGCGCATACCCAGGAAGAGGAGCAAGATGAAAGATTATTCACCAGTGGCTTGTATGTGTGGATGCTAACACCAAACCTCTGATGAAATTAGCTCCTCTGTCTATTTTTATTAAATTAAAGCATTGTTTTACATTAATTAACTAATTACTTTCTGCAATGCTGAGGATTGTAAGGACGTCACATATGCAAGGCAAGCAATTGACCACTGAGCTACCTCCTCAGCTCCTCCAAAACAGGACTAAAATCTCTGCTATAAAATTAAGACTATATGAAAATATATTCACTAAAAAGTTGTCTCTGTGAGCCCTTCAAAACCAATACACCAAATGCAATCTTTTTCCTCAAATGTATTGTGCATAATTTCCTAAATATTTGAATATATGTGATTTTTGCAGAAGTTTAAAGGAATAGGGTGAGCAAACATGACCAAAATAAAATAGGCATGTATAAAAATGATATATAGTACAATCTATTATTTTGTACAAATAATACACTCTAATAAAATATACAAAAGAAGGATGTTTTCTCCATATGTACTGTTATCCAGATATAGATGGATACTTAAATAAATGCCAACCTATGTTTAGAAAAACAGAATAAACAACTGAGCAATCTTCTTAAATATGTCATGATACATGACTTCACTGATATTTTCACCTACTTATAAGAGATAGGATCTGTGCATAACTTATTTTTTTCTTTCAAATGGCTATAATTAACTCAAAGACTATTTGTCAAAATTTAAATAAATATATATTCCAAGTACTGTCTTATGTTGTACCATGTTTATTTGGTATATAAAAGTATCACAGACACATTTCAAGAAACAAACTTATTTTATACCTTTAGCAAACTTTAACTCAAATGTAATACCAGCAGCTTTTTGTTGTTTTGGGGTTTTTTTGTTTTTCCCTTCTGGCTCTTTTTCCCTTCCTTCCTTCCTTCCTCCTTCCCTCCCTCTGTCCCTCCCTCCCTCCGTCCCTCCCTCCCTCCCTCCCTTCCTTCCTTCCTCCCTCCCTCTGTCCCTCGCTACCTTTCTTTTTTTCTTTATTGGAGGATGAGTGGGGACAGAACTGCCCATATATCAAGTGGGTATCAAAGTTTCTATGTAGCCAAGATGCCCCTGAATTTCTGATCCTCCTTGAGCTGCAGGAGTGCTGTCAGTATAAGCATATGCCACTACTTCTATAGCACATGGAGATCAGTCAAATGAAGGGCTTCATAAACAAAAGGAAACATTCCACCACTACTGAGATATCTTAGGTACTAAGAAAAAATACATCTCCGCTTTTAAAAATGATAAAACAACAAATTAAAAACATTTTGTCTTTGAGGGAAAATATAGCTACTTGGAAATCAATTTGGTGGTTTCTCATAAATTTGGGAACAGATGTACTTCAAGAACCAGGTGTATCACTCTTCGGTATTTACCCAAAAGACATTCTACCATACCACAAGGACACTTGCTCAACTCTCTTCAAAGCTGTTTTATTCATAACGGACAGAAACCGGAAACAACCTGTATGTTCAAGCAAAGAATGGATAAAGAAAATGTGGTACACTAACACAAGGAGTATTACTAAGCTATTGAAAACAATAGTTTTATGAAATTTGGAGGTAAATGAATGGAACTAGGAAAGAGGTAATTCAGACCCAGAAAGACAAACATGGTATGTACACATTTATAAATGGATACTAAAAGTTACAATCCACAGATCCAAATAATCTAAGCAACAAGAAGAGTCCAAAGGGGTTGGCTTGAATCTTACTTAGAAGAATAGAATAAATATCTGGGTAGACAGAGAGAGGAGACTGGATGGCAGGGGGAGTATAAGAACAGGAGGGATCACATGGGGGCAGGGAAGATGGAGGGAGAGAGGGAGAGAGGGAGAGAGTCCTGGGAAATACAAGTATAATCGGGTTGGGAGGCAGATCTCTGGGACAAAGGTAGAAACCTAGAACAATGGGAATTCCAAGGAATCTATGAAGGTGACCTCAGCTAAGACTCCTAGCAATAGATATGAAGCCTGGAATGGCCATCTCCTGTAAGCAGGCAAGACTTCCAATGAAGGGATTGGGACTCCAATCCAGCCAAAAATCTTTCTACCCCATCTGTCCAGCTCTGAGATGTGCAGAGGAAAGGAAGAAGCAACAATTAAGGAAATAGCCAACAATGACTGCTCCAGCTTGAGACCCATACCATGCCAGGGAACCCACCCCTGACACTCTTAATGATATTCTGTTTTACTTTCAGACAGGACCCTAGTATAACCATTATCACAGAGGCTTCATGTAGCAAGTGATGGAGACATATGCATAGACCCACAGTTGATCACTAGGTGGAGCTTGGGGAATCCTATGGAAGAGTGGAGGAAGGACTGAAGGAGCCAGAGGGGTAAAGGACACCACAAGAAACCCTATAGAATCAACTAACCTGGGCCAGTATGAGTTCCTACAGACAAAATTGTCAACTAGGCAGTATGCATGAGACAGACCCAGGCCATATGCACACATTTAACAGTTTTGAAGCTTGATCTTTATGTGGGACTCCTAACAGTTACAAGAGGGACTGTCTCCAACTTTGTTGCCTCCCTTTGGATCCCTTCCCCCTAACTGGGCTTCCTTGTCTAGCCTAGATATGAGAAGATGAGCTTAGTTTTACTGGTGGCAGGGGCATGGGGGAGAAAACCCATAGCCTGGTAGACAATGCTTATTAAACAATGATATAGATTCTAAGAGTGTTTCAATAGCTGTAAAGGAGCAAAATGCCATGAAAATAAACAGACTGCACTTTTGAATAGATAGCTAATGAAGTAGGCCAAACGGTTAGTAAATAAGCATAAGAAGTCTCATATACTTGCTTAGTTAGAGTTACACCAAGGTATTTCATATTACTTGTGACTATTGTGAAGGGTGTTATTTCCCTAATTTCTTTCTCAGCCTGTTTATCCTTTGTGTAGAGGAAGGCCACTGATTTATTTAAGTTAATTTTATACCCAGCTACTTTGTTGAAGTTGTTAATAGGTTTAGGAGGTCTCTGTTGGAATTTTTGGGGTCACTTAAGTATCCTATCATATCATCAGCAAATAGTGATAATTTGACTTCTTCCTTTCCAATTTGAATCCCTTTGATCTCCTTTTGTTGTCGAATTGCTCTGGCTAGAACTTCAAGTACAATATTGAATAAGTAGGGAGGGAGTGGGCAGCCTTGTCTAGTCCCTGATTTTAGTGGGATGGCTTCAAGTTTCTCTCCATTTAGTTTGATGTTGGCTACTGGTTTGCTGTATATTGCTTTTACTATGTTTAGGTATGAGCCTTGAATTCCTGATCTTTCCAAGACAATCCAGAGACTGCTCCACCTGGGAATCCTTCCCATATTCAATCATCGATTCCAGACACTACTGTGGATGCCAGCAAGTGCTGGCTGACAGGAGCCTGATATAGCTGTCTCCTGAGAGGCTCTGACAGTACCCTACTAATACAGAAATAAAGGCTCATAGGCATCCATTGGACTGAGTACAGGGTCCCCAATGTAGGAGCTAGAGAAAGGACCCAAAGAGCTGAAGGATTTGCAGTTCCATAGGAGGAGCAACAATATGAACTAACTAGTACCCTCAGAGCTCCCAGGAACTAAAACAGCAACCAAAGAGTACACATGGTGGGACTAATCCTCCTGCAGCGTATGTATAGCAGAGGATGGCCTAATTGGTCATCAATGAGAGGAGAGGCCCTTGGTCCTGTGAAGGTTCTATGCCCCAGTGTAGGGGAATACCAGGGCCAGGAAGTGGAAGAGGGTGGGTTGTTAAGCAGGGGGAGGAGAGAGGGAACAAGGTTTTTTCTTTTCTTTCTTTTCTTTTTTTTTCCTTCTTTTTTAGGAGGGGAAACTGGGAAAGGTGATATTATATGACATGTAAATAAAGAAAATATCTAATAAAAAAGAAGTCTCATATATTTTAGGTTCATTGCAGCTCAGTAGATCTGTATGCTAGATTGGAATAAAAAAAATCAATCATCATATTCAAAATATCTAATCTAAAAGTGATGTTTACTAAAAGGCTTTATTATTCACATGTTATAATCTTGGTTATTTGTATTGATTTCAAGATCTCATATGACAGTATTAATAAATGAAAGAATGATATTTGTTCCAATTTGAATGTTAGTCACCTCATTAACAAAACAATTGGGGATCCATTAAAAATTACTGAATGTGATTTTTATATCTACAATTCATCATTAATATTAAATATATAGACTGCTATAATTTTACTATCAAAATATCTGCATAAATGTAGTAAGTAAATAACTATTTAAAAATCTGTTCACTTACACAACCCAACCCGTCAAGCAGTTAAGCTAACTGCAGATCTCTAGATCCAATGCTCAAATCTCATGCCCAGTTCTTGAGCAGAAAATCTAGAGCAGCCTCCACTTCCACCCTCCTGTAACCCATACCACCTCCTGCACCTCTCATAGAAACCAAAGATCTTCCCTTCCTAAACTTCCCACCACCTCTTTGATAAATCCCAGCCACTAACTCAAATTGGAATCGTTAGGAACATAGGCTATGCTGACCAGGTAAGCAAATAGGTTAAGTGCAGAGTACTTCTCCTTTATTCCTCCTAATCCCATTGCCGGGTTTCACTGATAGCTCTATAGCATACCTTCTGCTGTGGCTGCTCCTATATCTCTGCTCCCATTTAAATGGGATATAACTAAGCAGATCCTAGTGGACCACTCTGCTCTCCTCCCTCCTATGAACCCACTCAGCCCCACCCTGGCCCATCCCCATTCCTAAGTGTCAGCTCCCGTAGTTAAGAAACACATTTTAGACACAACTCATAGACGCACCTATCAGGACTCCATAAAAATTTTGTACTAGGCAACATGTCCCCAATACACTCCTAAGAACCAGAGAACAAAACATAACAAATAAACAAAAAAACCCCAAAGAACAAAATACCCACCCAACAAAGACAAGATATTCAGCATCTAGAATTATAATTTCCACAATGGGAGAAACCTAGATGTAAATATAAAAGCACAATCAATAACAGCCCAGACAATATATCTGCATTGGAGCTGAGAAACCACAGCAGGACCTGAACAGTCGAACATAGCTGAAGCACAAGAAAAAGACTTTGAAAGAGCCTTTATAAATATGATTAAAAATTCCTTAAAAGGAAATTCCTAAAGAAACCTATGATAACATAAACAGACACTGGACGGACATCCATAAAATCATTCCAGACCCGAAAGTGAAAATAGAATTTAAAATTTCAAAACAGGGGAGTCGCAGGACTGTAGTGACAGGAGCCTGTCAGCTTCCGAGTGACAGAGCTGGATCAGTGACCACCTCTGCCCCCTGCCTGATAGAGCTTCCCTCCAGGGCAGACTTCAGCCCAAGGACTCAGGGCAGGCTTCAGCCCAAGGACTCAGGGCAGGCTTCAGCCCCAGGAATCAGGCGGGACCAGCCAAGAGGCATAGGCCTCAGGAATTGCAGGGGAGTTACAGGACTGCAGGGACAGGAGCCTGTCAGCTTCTGAGTGACAGAGCTGGATCAGAGACCACCTCTGCCCCCTGCCTGATAGGGGAGAGCTTCCCTCCAGGGCGGACTTCAGCCCAAGGACTCAGGGAAGAGCTTCCCTCCAGGGTGGACTTCAGCCCAAGGACTCAGGGCAGGCTTCAGCCCCAGGAATCAGGCGGGACCAGCCAAGAGGCATAGGCCTCAGAAAGTGCAGAGGAGTCGCAGGACTGTAGGGACAGGAGCCTGTCAGCAACCACCTCTGCCCCCTGCCTGCTAGCGGAGAGCTTCCCTCCAGGACAGACTTCAGCCCAAGGACTCAGGCCAGACCAGCTGGGAGGCAAAGACCTCAGGAGTGGAATGGGAGTTGCAGGGCAGCAAGGAAGGTCAAGCTCTAAGACACCAAGAACTTTTAACACCAGAGATCAAGAGATGGCAAAAGGCAAACGCAAGAATCCTACCAACAGAAACCAAGACTGCTTGGCTTCACCAGAACCTAGTACTCCCACCTCAGCAAGCCCTGGATATCCCAAAACACCAGAAAAGCAAGATTTGGATCTAAAGACACATCTCACAATGCTGATAGAGGAACTTAAGAAGGACATGAATAACTCCCTTAAAGAAATACAGGAGAAAACAGATAAAGAGGTACAAGCCCTTAAAGAGGAAACAAAAAAATCCCATAAAGAACTACAGGAGATCACAAGTAAACAAATAGAAGCCCTTAAAGAGCAAACCCAAAAATCCCTTAAGGAATTTCAGGAAAACACAAACAAACAGGTGAAGGAACTGAATAAAACCATTCAGGACCTAAAAATGGAAGTAGAAACAATAAAGAAATCACAAAAGGAGACAACCCTGGAGTTAGAAATCTTAGGAAAAAAGTCAGGAAACATAGATGCAAGCATCACCAACAGAATACAAGAGATAGAAGAGAGAATCTCAGGGGCAGAAGATAACATGGACAACATTGACAGAACAATCAAAGAAAATGCAAAATGCAAAAAGACCATAACCCAAAACATCCAGGAAATCCAGAACACAATGAGAAGACCAAACCTAAGGATAATAGGTATAGAAGAGAGTGAAGACCTCCAACTTAAAGGGTCAGTAAATATCTTCAACAAAATTATAGAAGAAAATTTCCCTAACCTAAAGAAAGAGTTGCCCATGAACATACAAGAAGCCTATAGAACTCCAAATAGACTGGACCAGAAAAGAAATTCCTCCCGCCACATAATAGTCAAAACACCAAATGCACAAAACAAAGAAAGAATTTTAAAAGCAGTAAGGGAAAAAGGTCAAGTAACATATAAAGGCAGGCCTATCAGAATTACACCAGACTTCTCACCAGAGACTATGAAAACTAGAAGATCCTGGGCAGATGTCATGCAGACCCTAAGAGAACACAAATGCCAGCCTAGACTACTATACCCAGCAAAACTCTCAATCACCATAGATGGAGAAACCAAAGTATTCCATGACAAAACCAAATTCACACAATATGTTTCCACAAATCCAGCCCTTCAAAGGGTATTAAATGGAAAACTCCAACACAAGGAGGGGAACTACATCCCTGAAAAAGCAAAAATGTAATCTTCCAACAAAACTAAAAGAAGATAGAGACATGAACGCAATGCCAGCTCTAACTACAAAAGTAACAGGAAGCAACAATTACTTTTCCTTAATATCTATTAACATCAATGGACTCAACTCACCAATAAAAAGACATAGACTATCAGATTGGGTACGTAAACAGGACCCAACATTTTGCTAAATCAGTGTGGCGGCTCCTCCGGAAATTGGACATAGTTCTACCAGAGGACCCAGCCATACCACTCCTGGGCATATACCCACAAGATGCTCCATCATGTAATAAGGACACATGCTCCACCATGTTCATAGCAGCCTTACTTATAATAGCCAGAAACTGGAAACAACCCAGATGTTCCTCAACAGAGGAATGGATACAGGAAGTGTGGTACATCTACACAATG
>JADRCD010154562.1:0-10324 GCA_019843815.1 Montemys delectorum | reverse complement strand
CCCCCCTAGTTTGTGGTTTTTCCCTTTAAATACCCCTTACTCCTTGTGCTCCGGGTCGAACTCCTCTGGCCTGTAAGGTTATGAGCTCGACCCTGGTACAGGCTTATCCTGAATAAACCTTGTGTGCTTGCAGCAAGAACGGTCTCTCGTGAGTTATTGGGTGGCCGAGTCATCCCAAGACTTGAGTGAGGGTCTCCCCAGCTCTGGGGGTCTTTCAGAACCACCATCGAATAATATTCTTATTGGAAGGATGGTTCTTTAAGGCCTTCCCACCTCAGTAATTCACCTTGTGTGGCAAATGTCTTGAGCACTACCATGTACGTCTGGCTCATTCCGCTTCAGACAGCTTCCTGCTCGGTGCTTCCTTGTGGGGGACCCACCTCTGCTGACACTCATCTCCCCTCATTCACTTCCTTGGGATGACCCTTCCCATGGCCTCTGTATACTTGCAAACAATTGTGTCTATAGATGGGAGGAGAGCAGCTGAGGCAGCTATGGTAGCCAAGCTGCTAGCCTTCCAGATTTTTGTGTGAAGGCCTCCTGCGATGGTCCTTGGATAGTGTAGCTTGAGGTTCCACAGAGTGGCTTCATTTCTTGCTTGCTCTATATTGTGGGGTGATGTACCTGGTAAAAACTGAAGTAGCAAATCTCCAACGCCAGCAATAGGGTAGTAAACCATGTGTGAGTTATGTATGTGTGAATGAAATGTGAATGGTGACAGCAGCTGTGACTTGCCTGGGCTCAAGCCATACTGAACCCCAGCACAGAGAGAAAAGTAGGCACGAGGTCCCACCCTAGCTGAGGATTCATCGGCAACCGATAGTTGCAGTGAAAGGGACTCAGTTTTCTTTAAGAGTGTGGCCCGTGGTGGTGGCTACACATCCAAGAATACGGGAAGCACAAATTGGACTTGCCAGGTAGTTGAAGGACAATGCTCAGACACTGGGGTGTATGTCACCACTGCCCAGGGGATTGTTCGACTGTCTTCAGAGCCTGTGAGCTGTAACCAGGAGGCACACGGATGGGAGGAATGGATCCATTGTGTGACATCATGGGGCCATCTCCTAGTCTTTCAGCACATTGAAGTGTCTCCTCCCCACTGTAAAGCTATAAAAGTCTCACTCTCACCTGGATTAATTTGAACAGGAATAACCTGCTGGGTTGCTCCCTCAGCCCCACCCCCATTCACCATGTGAGGCATCCTGGCTACTACATTTCCTCTCAGTTCAGATCGGTCCAGAAGGATTTGATCAGTCATTGTCTTAGTCAGGGTTTCTATTCCTGCACAAACATCATGACCAAGAAGCAAGTTGAGGAGGAAAGGGTTTATTCAGCTTACTTCCACATGGCTGTTGATCACCAGAGGAAGTCAGGACTGGAACTCAAGCAGGTTAGGAAGCAGGAGCTGATACAGAGGCCATGGAGGGATGTTTCTTGCTGACTTGCTTCTCCTGGCTTGTTCAGCCTGCTCTCTTATAGAACCCAAGGCTTCCAGCCCAGAGATGGCACTACCCACAAGGGGCCCTACCCCCTTGATCACTAATTGAGAAAATGCCCCACAGCTGGATCTCATGGAGGCACTTCCCCAACTGAAACTCTCTTTTCTGTGAGAACTACAGCCTGTGTCAAGTTGACACACAAAACCAGCCAATACAGTCATCATTGAGATGGACACATTTGTGGATACTCTCCCAGGGATGGCTGTGGAAGGTTTGATTTCTTTTTCTGCATTTGAACATAGAAAGGAACACAACCTGATTCTTTTGTTTATTTGTTTGTTTGTTTTTGAGACAGAGTTTCTCAGGGTATCCTTGGCTGTCCTGGAATTTACTCTGTCAACCAGGCTGGCCTTGAACTTGGGGATCTGCCTGCCTCTGTCTTCCCAGTGCTGGGATTAAAAATGTGTGCTAGGCCTACAACCTGATTCTTTCAGAAATCTGTTGGTTGTGGTCTCAGAGGATTTGGGCCTTGACTGATGTGGGACTGACATAAGGCTGAGCATCGTGGAGGGGGCCATGCTGGAGCGAAGTACTTGCCTGGGTATTGGAGCATGCAGAAAAGGCCTCCTGCATTCTGTGGTTCCCGATGAGGAGGTGGCGTGCATTCCTTCTTGGTTTTCTGTAAGCAATGTGGTTCCTCCCACACCATTCTGCCTGATTTTACTGTTTCTCTTTTCATTAGGTTGTAGTAATGTTATGTAATGTCCCTGAGTGGTTTTCTTTGTGTCTACACAACTTCATACTGTTCGATAATTGAGCTTATAACTTCCCTTGTACTTGAGTATTATTTCAGATTTTAGTTTTTCCAGTGAGATTTTTCCACCCTCACTCTGTGTTTTCCATCTACAGCTCTAACTATATACTCGTTAGATTGCTAGAATTACCCAGTAGATCACTATGTCGAGGGCTTCAGTCTGAATAAATTTAGGAGAGTTGTTTGGTTTGGGTTTGGGATTTTGTTGTGTGCGCACGTCCACAGACATTGTTTTCTGTGATGTTTATACAAGGTCCTGAAAACCTATCTGGTGATTATTTCACTTTAGATGCTGTAGTCTTTAGTTAGTTCTAGGGGAAAAAATGTAATACCTTGAGCCAAACTAATCACAGCCTTCTGAAGGCTGAGGCAGAAAGAAACATGAGTTCAAGGCCAGTCTGGGGTACAGGGTGACAAGAGGCTGGGGGGAGGGGGTTGATTATATTTCTCTTCTCATTATGTTTCTGATTTTCCTTAAGTCTCTGAACATCTTTATAAAATGCTTTCTTGGGGCTGGAGAGAGCTCAGTGGTTAGAGCAATTACTGCTTTTCTAAAGAGTCAGAAGTCAGTCCCCAGCACACACAGCAGGCAGCTTGCAATCACCGATAACTCCAGCTCCAAAGAATCCAATGCTATTTTCTGGCCTCTGTAGTTACTTGCACCCACCCACACACACACACACATACACACCAAAAATAAGGTAAAATACTTATTTTAGTTTCTATGTGTATGTTTTGCCTGCACATACACATGTGAGTGAACCACATGCTTGCAGTGCTGGGGGGACAGGAGAGAGCATGGAATCCCTTGGAACTGGAGTTATATACCTTTGTCAGCCATCATGTAGGTGCCATGAACCAAGCCTGGATCTTCTGCAAGAATAGCACTCGTTCTTAACCACTGAGGCGTCTCTCCAGCCATAGGGAAGATCTTTTTGTATGCTACCTAGGGGTGTGTGTAAATCTGTTTCTTGTCACGGACAGCAGTGTTTGATTGGGTACGGCTGGGCACTGGGAATGTTCATGTTGGCGCTGTTGAGTAGCTGAATCTTTTTTTGAAGGAATCACATGATTGAGTTCTTTATAGAGAAGTTAAATACTTCCAAGCTTTGTTTTCCTGCTTTATTAGGACAGGTCCAGAACTTGGGCTCTAACTCGGGGGCAATCGCATCCATCTCCACTGAAGGGACCTCGGCAATGTCTGTAGATATTTTGGGTTGGCGCAACTAGGAGGTTGCTCCTGTCATCTACTGAGTAGCAGCCAGAGATGCTGTCAACTATCCTAACACATGGCACACTCCTGCCCATCACACACACACACATACACGTACACACACACACACACACACACACACACACACACACATGTTTGCGCACTCTTGCATTCAATCTCCACACCCTGTCTTCAATCTCCAGAATTGCAAAACTATCACATGTAGAAATTCTAAACCCTGATATGATGTAATGATGCCCAAAGATGGGGCATTTAGAAGGTAAGTAGGTCATGAGGCTAGGGTCCTCATGAATGAAATTCACAGGTGTCATTATCTAGGGAGCTCCCTAGATCTCTCCTACTAGATGAAAAGAGAAGAAGACAATATGTAGCCTATAAGAGGGCTCTCACCAGAGTCCACTCATGCTGACCTCAAAGGTGCAGCCTCTGTAACACATTCCTATCCTTTACGAGCCATCAGGCCTCATCTTGAGGATAGCATCCCAAACCAAGACATCGCGTGACTAAGCTTTCTACTCACTGCACCACAGAACCCATAAGCCTCTTCCCTTGCCACTCTAGCCAGTTAGAACGGGGATAGCTCCCCCATCCACGTGAGCTCTGGAAGCTGTTTGGCCTCCAGCCTCCTGGTTATTGTTTTTCCAGTAGCTGGTCCTTGCTTGTTTGAACAAGTGTCAAGGTAACCCCATGTGATCTGCAGTCGTATCTGCACAGTCCCCTCCTCTCCAGTGTTGTGTTCAAAATTCCACTTGCCTTCCAGTTTTAAATGATGAGCCCCCAGAGTCTGTCAGAGTCCTGTCCTTGCTGTGCAAAGCACCTCTAGGCAGAAACCTCAGCTAAGCATAGGGGTTCCAAAGCCTTGTCCCAGACCTATAGACCTATGACCCAAAGGATGACCTGCCTTGGTTCCTGACTCTCTCAAAAGATGACTGAATAGTACGCAGCCTTGAAAGGCCAAGATCACATTTCCCTGTGGAACATAGGGAAGCTTTGCCTCCTGCCTAGCATTGTAAAGAATATGTCTCCTTCTGAGATAAAGGTCCAAAGAACAAAAGTGCAAGGAACACTGCTGATTCTCTATGCTCTGCCTCCTCCTCTGTAACGCAGCTCACAACAAACACCAGGACCTCTACACATCACCTGGTGGAAACTGGATATTAAGGAACCAGAGTTGCTGCTTACACACTGACCAGTGCTATTTCTGTAAGTAATAAAGTTTGTCTCTGGCCTCAGAGTCTTTTGTCTTCTGCCAGCATCCATAAAATAAGGACAAACTAAGTTGTTAACTTGTAAATATGTCCCCTTTTCTATTCTTAGAACACTTCCTATCACATGCTATGTGAATGGTGTGACAGACACACATATACAAACACACAAACTTTTGTTCTTCTAGATATCATCTATTGTGAAATACAATAATTTCAAAAACAAATAAACACAAAACTTACAATGGTGATAGAATTAAGAAAGTTTTTTTTTAAAATTAACAATCAACAATAACAAGTGCTTAGGGGAGGCCTCTGTGAACAGGAGATATTTAAACTGAGTCTGGGCAGGGGGAGAAGGAGATACATGACAAGCAAAGGAACTCACTTTCCAGGCAGAAGAAACACCATCTGCAAAGTCCTGAGACTGTAAGAGCTCAGGACCTTTGAAGAACTCAGGCAGGTTGGTATTTGGTGAGGAGGGGATGATTAGCCAGATCTAATGCAAAGGTTCTCAACTCCTTTGTCTTTTAAAATTTATCCAGGATAGCCTGGCAGTGGTAGCGCACGCCTTTGGTCCCAGCACTCCATTCAAGAGGCAGGCAGATCTCTGAGTTCAGGGCCAGCCTGATCTACAGAGAAAGTTCCAAGACAGCCAGGCTCACAATGGAGAAATCCTATCTTGAACAAGCAAAACAAATAAATATAAAATCTACACAGGAGCTTGTCAAATATATCAGTATCCCAGCGCATCCTAGATCAACTAAACCATAATATTTAAAAGTAACACTTCTGGATTGCACTAGGATGCAAAGAGAAATTCTCCCTGTGCCTGTCTTTACCGCAGTGCAGGTTGAATTGGGGAGCACATCTATATGCTAGGAAGGTTACACACTCAAGCTGAGCTGCTCAGGAATGAAATCTCCCTGTTTTGCAGTAACCAACTAGATCTATCACCTGTCACCATAACTGACTGCTGCTTACCATTCATACAACACCAGGACTTAGGACAAATGGGACTGATGTCATTTTCAGGTTTTATTTTGACTGCTATTCTTTTGGAGGGGAGGCATTGTTTTTTTTAGAGGGGGTTGTTTGTTTTGAGGTTTTTGTTTTTGTTTAAGAAAAATATCATGTAGGTTGTCTAAAAATAAAATGCGTTTAATGTGTCCTTCCCTCAGCCTTGGAGCAGGCTAAATAGACCTTAAGTGTTTGCCACAGTTGGACTTTAGTGACTCAGGTGGAGTCTTCCACCGACCTAGCTGACCTAGGGTGGAGTCGTCCACCTTGCCGCCGCACCTGCAGTTTCCTACAGGGGCAGACGGCCTGCTGAGCTTGCTTTACAACAGAACCCAGCTGGAACGAAGGATGGGCCTGTGGGCTCTCCCTATATAAACACAGTGCTGATTATTAATCTTTGAGCCTTGATCATCAACTTTGTCTTGGCTTCATCCTTCTCTAGCATCCCATTCCGTTTCATTTCCAGCCCCCCTTTCAGGTAGATGCAGTTCCCCAAAGCCGCTGGACAGCTACAGGTGGCACCTAAACAGAGACTGAAAACGGGGCGGGGCGGGGGGTGCGGCAAGGGGGACAGGAGACCCACCGATAAATGCTGTCTTGGGTGGAGCTTCGCAGAAAAGAGAAGACGTAACAGTATCCTGTGCGGTAAGCAGCAAATGGCATTAATGTTAACATTAGGTCATTTTTGGAGGCTGTTGTTGCAGGAGGTGCACTAAGAGGATCCAGCTAGGCTGAATAGGTGTCAACCCAATGCCGATTTCATCTAGGGGTAACAGTGCAAATGGGGCAGGGTAATTCTAAACAGGCATTTGTCCACAGCCTCAAAAAGTTGCTTCAGGCAAGAGGAGCAGGGTTTAAAGAACAGCTGTTAGAAAACTTTTTGGTTCAGATTGATTCATGCTGTCCATAGTTTCCAGAAGAAAGAACTTTGGATAAGGAAACCTGAGGAAAAAATTGGAGAAGGCAGGTTCTATCACCCTCTGCCTCTGAGCACTTATAAAAGATGCTATTAACAATAAAAAAGATAAAGAGACCTAGCAGGTGTTAGCTAATGCCCAGGGAGAGTTTGAAGAACTTCAGGAAGAATGCCTGTCAGAGAGGGCTTCCTCGGAAAAAGGCTCTCTCAACTCTAATCAAAGAAGTACAGAGACACTGATGATGAGCTAGATCTAGAGGAGGAAGCTGATTTAGAAAAAGGGGCTACCAAATATTCTGATGAGAATTGGCCTCCTTACACACCTTCTGCTCCACGTACGGCCTTTACTGCAGGAGATGCTGCCCAGATAGATATGCAAGTATATAAATTAGAGTTGGAAATTAAGCTGAGAAATTGACTACTGACCTACAGGAGCTAAAGAATGTATCAAGTGCAGGAGAGCAACGATTCTGAGACATGCCAATCACCACTAGAAAGAGCTGTGAGTCAGGCTCTGGGGAAAGGGCAGGATACATCTGCCGGCTTAGCCTTCCCTGTAGTTGAGATAATTGACCAGCAGGACCATAGAGTCAGACAATATCAGATGTTGGAGTTCAAAGTGATAAAAGAATTAAAAATAGCTGAGGCACAGTCAGGGTTAGGGTTAGGGGTTAGGGTTAGGGGTTAGGGTTAGGAGTTAGGGTTAGGGTTAGGGTTAGGCCTACAGCTCCTTTTACACAAGCTTTGTTGGATACTGTGATGGATAGAAATTTAATCCTCCAAGACTGGAAAACTATATGTAAGGCTACTACAAATAGCTCCAGAAAAAGTACGAACTCAGGATCCTTATAATTATCTAGGTTTTAGACTTACAGACCAAGCCATTTATCACCAGAAGATAATTATCAATAGGGACAGTTTAAAAACTTTAAATATTTTCAAAAACTGTCAGGTGAAATCAATTGGCTATTTAAAGCTACTACGGGAGAATCAAAACCTGTTGGGGCCCAAAAGCTCCTAGCATCTCAGTCTCCATCTTGTCCCTGGCTTATCATCTATTAGCTAACATTCTTTTGTCTCTTCCACTATCTTGCTTCGGTTCCTGCAGTTGACTCAGGATATTTTATGATACGGGGCTTTCCAGACACCTTACATTGAGGACATTTCTTTCCAGACTTTTCACAATGAGGACACTCTTTTCTGGACATTTTAAGATGTAGGGACATTCCTTTCCGGACATTTTACAACGTTGGACATTCAATTTATGTTAATGTGTAACCAAAAAATATTACCAATTTGGCCCAAGCACTTGGGCAAATACCTTTGTGGTTTCTAGCTTTAAAAAAAAATTAATTTCCCGGGGACAAGGTACACAGGAACTCCGCCAGCCCAGTGGCTTGGGTTCCTTCCTGTCTCTGTGGGCTGGTGTCCTGAGCAGACCTTGGGCACAAGCTCTGCAGCCAGTCCCACAATACCCAGAGGAAGCTCCACTCCCAGGTGCTCTGACACTCTCAGGATCAGAGGTGAAGAGGACCTAACATCTGTCCCAACACCAGGAGTAACTGGGGCCAGCAGGACCAGGCACACAGGAACTCAGCCAGCCCAGTGGCTCGGGTTCCCTCTGGTCTCTCTGGGCTGGTGTCCTGAGCAGACCTTGGGCCCAGGCTCTGCAACCAGTCCCACAACACCCAGAGGAAGCTGCTGCACTCCCAGGTGCTCTAACAAACCCAGGGTCACAGGATGCCAGAATCACAGGATCACAGAGACACCTTGACTCTGAGGAGTTCTGACACAACCAGGATCACAGGAAGGCCTGGCTCCAGTCAGATTTAGCAAGGGCAGGTAGCACTCTAGATAACCAGATGTCGGGGGCGGGGGGAAGAGTAAGAAAATAAACAACACAAACCAAGGTTACTTGGCATCATCAGAACCCAATTCTCCCACCATAGCAAGTCCTAGACACACCATCACACCGGAAAAGCAAGATTCAGATCTAAAATCACTTATCATGATGATGATACAGGACTTTAAGAAAGACATAAATAGCACCCTACAGGACTTTAAGAAAGACATAAATAGCACCCTCAAAGAAATACAGGAGAACACAGGTAAACATCTAGAAGCCCTTCAAGAGGAAACACAAAAATCCCTTAAAGAACTACAGGAAAACACAATCAAACAGGTGAAGGAAATGAGCAAAACCATCCAGAATCTAAAAATGGAAATAGAAACAATAAAGAAATCAGAAAGAGAGACAACCCTGGAGATAGAAAACCTAGGAAAGAAATCAGGAGTCATAGATGCAAACATCACCAAGATACAAGAGATAGAAGAGAGAATCTCAGGGGCAGAAGACACCATAGAAAACATTGACACAACAGTCAAAGAAAACGCAAAAAGCAAAAAAGCTCCTAACCCAAAACATCCAGGAAATCCAGGATGCAATGAGAAGACCAAACCTAAGGATAATAGGTATAGAAGAGAGTGAAGACTCCCAATGTAATGGGCCAGTAAATATCTTCAACAAAATTATAGAAGAAAACTTCCCTAACCTAAAGAAAGAGATGCCCATGAACGTACAAGAAGCCCACAGAACTCTAAATAGACTGGACCAGAAAAGAAATTCCTCCTGTCACATAATAATCAAAACACCAAATGCACTAAACAAAGAAAGAATTTTAAAAGCAGTAAGGGAAAAAAGGCAAGTAACATATAAAGGCAGGCCTTTCAGAACTACGGCGGACTTCTCAGCAGAGACTATGAAAGCTAGAAGATCCTGGGCAGATGTCATACAGACCCTACAAGAACACAAATGCCAGCCCAGGCTACTATACCCAGCAAAACTCTCAATTGCCATAGATGGAGAAAACAAGATATTCCATGACAAAACAAAATTTACACAATATCTTTCCACAAATCCAGCCCTACAAAGGATAATAGATGGAAAACATCAACACAAGGAGCAAAAGTACACCCTAGAAGAAGCAAGAAAGTAATCTTTCAACAAATCCACACAAACCTAATTCCACCTCTTACAACAAAAACAACAGGAAGTGACAATTACTTTTTCTTAATATCTTAATATGAAAATTAATATTACCAACATATCCTAATCGATTGAAATCCAAAAATATGAGGAATTAGAAATTTGTTAATTGTCATCCAATGGTCTCTCTAATTTGGTAATTGGAGAAATAGGTCTAATATTGTACAATCTATATATACTTTTAGCTTGTTTGTGACAGTGTCTTGCTGTGTACAACATAAGAGTCTTGAAATCTTGCTTCTCCTATTTCAGTCTCTATTAGTAGTATTGTTTATTTCATGTTTTTACACTATACTATGGTTTTCAGAACAACTTATATATTTCAAAAGTATTTATATACCCAAGGGAGACATAGACAATTAACTTGGGAGGTGGCTTGTAGGAAAGAGAACAATGAAGAGTGAGACTGAATGCTTTGCTTGACATTTGTAGCTCTTGTATCAAGTTTGAAGAAGAGGACTTTAAAAGTTACTCTTTCTCTGAGATGAATGCTTTTCCAAATTATCACAGCGAACGAACCAGATTCTTACCCACACCTAATGTCTGTGCCACCCTCCAAGCAGAACCGTTGTTCATTGAAACAGTTAGTGAATGACTTTATGGATAGACCATCTTAATACACACACCATTTCTTAAATGAATGTAACCTG
>JADRCD010154561.1:29875-45089 GCA_019843815.1 Montemys delectorum | reverse complement strand
AAAAAAAAAAAAAAAAAAAAAAAAAAAAAGAAGTAGGTGTGGATTGATGAACAAGAAACTACCAGATAGGTTTCACCTTCTGAAAGTGTACAAACACTTTATCCTGCATTTTGGGATTAAACAGCACCCGAAGGCAAGATACATGACAAGAATGTAAAATATGCAGAATATCTTATCCAAAATGATAACTATTTAACAAAATGATAGGGGCTGGTGAGATGGCTCAGCGGTAAGAGCACTGATTGCTCTTCCTAAGGTCCTGAGCTCAGATCCCAGCAACCACATGGTGGCTCACAACCATCCGTAATGAGATCTGATGCCCTCTTCTGGTGTGTGTGAAGACAGCTACAGTGTATTATGCTGGAGCGAGCGGGGCTGGAGCGAGCAGGGCCATCCTGAGTTCAATTCCCAGCAGCCAAATGATGGCTCACGGCCATCTCTACAGCTACAGTGTACTCATACACATTAAATAAATAAGTAAATAAATCTTTAAAACAAAACAAAACAAAATGAAAAGTATTAACTATTAACGTTACTTTTATTTTTTCTTTATTTACATGTAAATTTCTCCTTTCCCAGTTTCCCCTCCAAAAAACAAACAAACAAACACAACAAGAACAAACCTCTGTTGCTTCCCCCCTCCCCATGCCTGCCACCCCACCCTCTCCCACTTATTGGCCCTGGCATTCCCCTACACTGGGGCACAGAACCTTCACAGGGCCGAGGACCTCTCCTCCTATTGATGATCAACTTTGCAGTCCTCTACTATACACATGCCAGAACAATCAGTCCCACCATGTATAGTCCTTGGTTGGTGGTTGAGTCCCTGGGAGCTCTGAGGGTACTAGTTAGTTCATATTGTTGTTCGTCCTAAGGGGCTGCAAACCCTTCAGCTCCATAGGTCCTTTCTCTAACTCCTTCATTGGGGACTGTGTACTCAGTTCAATGGATGGCTGTGAGCCTCTACATCTGTATTAGTCAGGTATTGTCAGAGCCTCTCAGGAGATAGCTATATTTAGGCTGGCTTGTCCTTCCTTCAGTCTCTGCTCCATAGTTAATCTCTGCCACTCCTTCTTTGGGTATTTGGTTCCCCCTTAATGTTACTTTTAAACAGAGTCTATTTAATCTATATCTTTATGGTCTCGCTTATACGGTATGACCTATGTGGGTATCCTATAAGAATCTTATACAGTGTGACCTATGTGGGTGTCCTATACAAATCTTATACAGGATGATCTATGTGGGTATCCTATACAAATCTTATACAGGATGACCTATGTGGGTATCCTATAAGAATCTTATACAGTGTGACCTATGTGGGTATCCTATAAGAATCTTATACAGTGTGACCTATGTGGGTATCCTATAAGAATCTTATACAAGATGACCTATGTGGATCTCCTATAAGAACCTTTCTGCAGGGATGGAGTTAAAGGTGCCTGTCATCCTTGCAGACACAGTTCTCAGTATTCTCATGGTGGCTTACAATCACCAGTCATTTCAGTTCGGGGGGTTCTGATGGTGTCCTCTTGCCTTTTCAGATGCCAGGCATATAAGTAGTACACAGACACACTTGCAGATGAAATGCACACACACGTACAATAAATAAACACGTCATTTGAAAGGAGGGGCAGAGAGTTAAAAGGAAACCCTGCCTTTACAAGGTTAGAGAAGTAGATCCAATATGTCTTTTGTTGCTTCCTCCTTCTTCTCCCCCAACCAGCCCCTTAGGGTGAGAGGTGGCTGGAACCTACCGTCTCAGTAGTTCTGAACCTGACACATAGAGATGCTGCTGTGTAGACTGGAAGCCAGCCTGGTCACATGAAAAGGATTTTCTGGGAACTAGTGTGAGTAATTGATTGAACAAGAAGCCAGAAGAGAAAACTGGTCAGTAACGCCGTAAAACTTGTGACATCGCCAGTGACAGTTTGAGAAAGTGAGTATGACACCTATGGGTGCTGATAAAGTCACAGAGGCTCCCAGCTCCCTTGATCAGCTCCTTGTCCCTTTTTGACAGCACTAATGCCACCGAGTGGTGAATAGCAGGAGACCTACAAGCACTTAGGCCAGACGAATGTCCTGATTTTCTGTTCTGTGAGCTCTTCCCAGTGTATTCATAAGTGCTTAGGAATACTTGGATTATCATTCACTGCTTCCGTTCCTTAGGAAGTAGAAATATGAAATACTATTTGTTACTATTTTTTCTCTCAGGTTTTCTCTGTATGGTAGATTATTTAAACCACCCCAAATTTTCCCCTCATTCTCTTCATTCATATAATGCGGCATGGCAGATCAGCCCCTTCAATGAGGGTGTTAGTCTGTATCCCTACACTTTGAATGTGTTGGTCATGTGACTCACTTTGACCAATAGGACATTAGTAACCAGATATAAGCAGAGGCTTACAAAGCATTTGTATGTTGGTGCTCACCTTCTTGCTGAGTTTGGAGCACCAAGACACACCATAGGAGAACAACCCGTGTTAAGTTGTTGAAGATGTCAGATGACTAGGGTTGGGTAGTGAATACTAGCCAGTAAGCACTAGCCATTAGAGGTGGGTAGTGCCATCCAGGGTCATAAAGTCACCATCAAAATCAATAGTTTACCACAGAGCCCTAAAGCACTCAGGGAGGGTCAGAAAAGAATTTGCCAGGCCAAGACAATAGTTCAATTGACTCATAGAACTGTAAGCTAAGTCATGAGGATTAAAGTAAAGGTCCTCTCATGGGCTGCTCGGCCACCACTGAGTGATGTCACCCCTCCTGGTCTACAGCTTACAACAATCAACACCATCCCCTCTTTTCCGCATATAGGGATCTAAGCACGTGGATGCTTTAGGCTTAAGGTCCCATAAGGCTGAAGTCAAGATGGCTGACGTTACAACTATCTCAGTACTTTGGCAGGCCTCAGATCTTTGCCGTCTGTCTGTCTGATGGAGGTATCATTTTTCTTGCCACATACATCTCTCCAAAAGTTTTTTATAACACGGCAGCAGCGTGCTTCCCAGAGCAAAAGCAACTGGGAGAGTTCCCAGAGAGTCAGAAGGTGCAGTCTTTTTATAACTGACTCATAGAAGTAATTCCTCCTTGTTTGCACTGAAGCTATTAAAAGCTAGTAAAAGTGGATCACAAAATCCAGCTCCTGAACAAAGTGAGGGAGGCACACAGGGCGTGGCAACGGGAGAAAGCATCAGTCTTTGAGGCTGGCTATACACACACTCAAAAAAAAACCCATTGGTTTTTCTCTAAATGCAGTAAGAAGTTTCCACAATACCAACTTGTTGTTCTGAGGTTTGTTTGTCACATGCTGCTCAACACCAGAAGACCAGGAAACTCTACAAAGGAAAAATGTGGCAAGAAATAGTCTGAAAATTGCAGTTATTTTTCATCAAACTAACCATATTTAGCATATATTTAAATGTAGAATATGTAGAATGTAGAAAGAACATTGAAATGTTATAATGCAAGATAAAATGAAGCAGATCTAATCTTTTGTAACATATATGTGTATGTATTTGTATATTTTCATGTGTATGAATGTTTCACCTGCACTTATGTATATATACTGTGGGTTTGCCAGGTTTCTGAGGAGACCAGAAGAGGTCATCAAATCCCTTGGAACTGAAATAACCGGTGATCGTGAGCTGTCATGTGTTTGCTGGGGATAAAACCTTGTCCTCTGCAAGAGCAGCCAGCGCTGTTAGCCACTGAGCCATCCTTCTGGCCCCAAGGCCAGCGTTGTTAGCCACTGAGCCATCCTTCTGGCCCCAAGATCTAGTCTTAAATGTTGTAATAGAAAATTCTAAGTGTATCTTCAAAGAACACAGGTAGCTTTTGCACATTTTTAATCACAGCAATGACACAATCAGTGTGTGTGGGAGGGTGAGTGGGGGATGTCCCTTAAGGTACCACAGCCCGCAGTGAAATGATCTATGAAGAGGTGAAGAGGAAAACTCAGCCCGTCTTAGACTGGATCGAACCTCAGGAGTCTCACACCAGGGGATTTACTGCCAGCGTACTTAAACACAGTATAGATTGGGGGGAAAAGGTTTTCTGGTGCAATACAAATGCCTGTGCACAAGGAGGTGTAATTACATCAAAGCTCAACTCAAAGACCATGTTATTTCTTTTAAGAAGATGGGCTTTAGAGATTTGGGCTTTAGACCCTAAGGAAAGATCTGGCATGACCTCACTCATGCCGATAGCATCAAGGTGATAGTTAGCCCACCTCTGGTCCTGGCGGTGGGAGCTTGGAGGAATCTCTGGCCACACAGATAATGTAAGGGTAGTTTAGGCTGTTAGAGAGCCCCTGGTAATGGAGGGTCATTTAGATTTCTAGCTAATTGTGCTTCTGGTTGTGAGAGCTTGGTATGGCCAGGCTCAATAGATAACACAGATCACCAAGCTGTTAATTACCTGCAATGCTCAGCCTTCTGGATGGAAGAGTAGGTTTTACATTCTGTCATTTTTAGAAGATAATTCTGAGAGCTTAGCATTCCCGGTTTAACTGGGGATCTGTGGGCACAAGGACGGTTCCCAGCAAATCAGGGCCATAGTTTAGGAGTATCACCAATGTGGTACGTGTGTAGGATGGATAGGATGTGGGAGGACAGACAGAAAGAGCTCATAATGGAGTTATAGATCGTAGGCTCATGCTGCTGCTCTGCCCCTCCTGTAGTGGAAATGTTGGCTTCTCTAATCATAGAAATCTTACAGGGATGTGTTTTTGTTTGAATCCCAGGTGTGAGATATGGGGCTGCTTTAGCGTGTCCTCAGCAGCTGGCTATGATTTGCCCATGTTCTGGCCGGGGCGTGATGTTGCCAGTGACAGATAATTCCTGCACATGTATGACATTTGGAATTTTGGGGACTCTTAAGAGGGTATAAAAATTCTAGAGCCTCAAGAAAGGTGGTGGTTGTTGCTGCTGTTGCTGCTGCCCCCCCCCCCCAGTCGTTCCTGCCCCTGTCTCTGTCCCCGCCCCTGCCACTGCTCCGGACTGATTGCTGGTTGCTGGTTGGAAATATCCTGCTGAGAAAGATCCACACTGCCCCAAAGAACTCAAGGACCCTAATCAGCAGGAAGTAATCTACGGAGATCAATGCCCCCTCTCTCTTCTATCCTGTGTTCTCTCCTACCTAGTGCTAGGGGCTTAGAAGGGATTGGGGTGGCGTAGGATGGTAAGAAAAGGAACCCATTAAGTAACCAAAAGTCCACCTACACCTTGCCAACAATGAGACCTTAAAAGCAGCTAGCAACTGTGCCGTGGTCTCATTACCTACAAAAAAAAGAAAAAAAGAAAGAAAGAAAGAAAGAAAGAAAGAAAGAAAGAAAGAAAGAAAGAAAAAAAGAGGTTGAGGTGTGTAATTCCCAAGATGCCTCACAGAAACTTTGGGTTTCTGTGAAATAACTTAAAAACATTTAAGTGTCTGGGCTTATTGAAAGAGCAAAAACGTCCTCGGTGTTTGCCAGTCAAGGACAAACCCCTCTTTTTATCCTATCGTCGTCCAATGTAGAAATCCCACCTGCAAAATAATTGACAGATGTCCTCAAGTCCCTGTCTTCGTCTCTCTCCAGTGCTAACTCATTCTCTTGGAAGAGGGCATGCGTTCCATTCCTGGGTAGATAGAATGCTGCTTTCGTCTTGCTTTTATGTTGAGGTAAAGTTTTCTCACTGTCAAATCTTCATTCTCTATTATATATGAATTAGCTATGAGCCTGGTTCCTTATGCCAAACAATCTGAAGTGCCAGATGATGTGAGCTTTGTGCCTGTCACAGTCTTGAACACTCAGAGGGAAAAGACTACAGTTTGTAGGAATCCTCAAATACTTCTGTGGCAACACTTGTTTTCCTGTGCTGGTTTGAATAGTTTTGGCCCCCATAGATTTATGTGTTTCAGTGCTTGACGATAGGGAATAGCACTGTTAGGAGGTGTGGCCTGGTTGGACTAGGTGTGGCCTTGTTGGAGGAAGTGTGTCACTGTGTAGCAGGCTTTGAAATCTCCTTTGTGCAAGCTCTACCCAGTGTGAAATCAGAACCTCCTCCTGGCTGCCTTCGGATCAAGAAGTAGAACTGCTCCAGCACCATGTCTGACCACATGCTGCTGTGCTTCCTACCAAGGTAAAAATAGACTGAAGCTCTGAAACTGTAAGCCAGTCCCAATTAAACGTTTGCCTTAATAAGAGTTGTCTTGGTGATGGTGTGTCTTCACAGCAATAAAATTCCTAGCTAAGACAGTTCCTCTTTGCAGTCTTTGTTACTCTTGGTTGTTGAATAGGAACACGGCTCAGAATCTCTCACTCAAGATCAGAATATACTGTCCTCCATTGTGCAAGCTCATGGAACAAGCAAGTTGACTGGGACTCAGACACCTCAAGCTCACCAGTAGAAACTGCACTTGAGCTGAACTAGCCAATGAAATGGGTGTGACTTCTGGATTGGTCATGGTGGGAGAGCCTGGAAATGCCCATTGGCTCTTTTTTTTTTTTTTTTTTTTTTTTTTTTTTTTTGGTTTTTCTTTTTCTTTTTCTTTTTTTTTTCTTTTTGATTTTTGTTTTTTGTTTTTTCAAGACAGGGTTTCTCAGAGTAGCCCTGGTTGTCCTGGAACTCACTCTGTAGACCAGGCTGGCCTCAAACTCAGAAATCCGCCTGCCTCTGCCTCCTAAGTACTGGGATTAAAGGCACACGCCACTACGACCTGGCATGCCCATTGGCTCTTGAATTCTTCAGGTTGTGTGCAACAAGCATTTTTCAACAACTCCCAGAACAGCATGCAACTAAATTCAGACTGTTCAGCGCTTGGGTTTCAAAATGTCTGCTGTCTCTACTAATACCGCACCCCCTCAAAGTTATCAGAGGGGTGAGAAGCAGTTTAAGGCCTCACCCCTGCAATCCAAACTCACTGTGTATTATGATTCAGATCTTAAGTGGCTTCCAAAGCTTACACACTGAAGGCTTGGCACCACTGCATCAGTGTTCAGCCTTTGGGAACCATGGGTTCACCAATGGGCATAACCATTGATGGATTTGTTGAGTAACAGGCTATTGGTCAGAAATGTAAACTTAAGGAAACAGCCTAGCTGGGAGGTATAGGTCATTGGGGAGTTCCTTAAAGGGTACATGGTGTCCCCTGCTCCCTCCCCACTGCTTCCTGGCTTCTAGGAGGTAATCCAATTTGCATTACTGGATGCTGTCATGTCCTACCATGCCACAGGCCCAGAGACAATGGAGCCAAGGGACTAGGGGCTGCAATTTTTCAAAGCGAGCTTTTCTGTATCTAAGGTTTTTTTTGGCTTGCTTGTCCCACACTGACTCCTGACTAACACACTGCCTCGGGAGCACCACCTGCAGGGTTTTGAGTAGAGCAAGGTCTCTTAACCTTTTTATTCATATCACTGTATTAGTAATACCCACCTTCCTACAGTTCTATAGTGCACGTGTACACTCCCACACAAATTGGTCTCCCGGTTTCTTTGCGTTTTCCCTTCTTCTAACCAAGTAGAGTGGATTTTTCTCTCAGTAGGTTTACAGAAAGGAAAATATTAATCCCAACCACCCATCTTTTACTCCATGCTGTAATTCAAAAGATGAGTGTCACCCTGAGACATGCCAGCCAGATGGAGATTTGGAAAGGGGGCTCACACTCCTCCCAGGCCTCCTGGGAAGCTCTCTTCTGGGGAGGGTCCTCTTGTCAGCCAGGCTCTGGACACCAGCCAAGCAGGGCCTGTCCCTTCGCAGCCCTGATCCCTCAGCCTAAATTCTCCTGTCACTGTTCAGTAGAGATGAGACTTTCCATTCCTGAGGACTTGGGGTTCTGTCACTCAAATTCATCTCTTGCCATCTCTCCGTTAGCCATGTTATGATCACATCTTCAGTCACCAGAGAGGAAGAAATAGCCATGTCTGTTTTTGACAGAAGCTCCAGGGTGCCCACCTTTCCGAGGCGGCACTAGAAACCGTGGTGGAATTGAGACAGCCTCTGTGTACCAACCAAAGAACAGGAAGTCTAAGGGAACTGCCTTCATCTCTTCATCGCCTCTGCTCTTCATCTTTTGCTAAGAAGCCGTTGAACAGGACACTCAGCTGAACAGTGCAGGCTATTTCTCAGGCCTGAAAGACCCATTGACTTTAGTGTGGTTTGAGTAGCCTCATCTAAAATGTTTCAGAATTTATAGATTTGGGGTTCAGATATATTTGAATTTCCATGATGAAACATCTTAGGGGTGGGAGTAAGCTAAACCTGACATTCATGTAGGTATCATCTACCTTTACACGATGGATGGAGGTAGTGTAACAAAATTTTAAGCCAGGCGGTGGTGGCGCACGCCTTTAATCCCAGCACTTGGGAGGCAGAGACAGGCAGATTTATGAGTTCGAGGCTAGCCTGGTCTACAGAGTGAGTTCCAGGACAGCCAGGGCTATACAGAGAAACCCTATCTCGAAAATCAAAAAAAAAAAAATTCTTTTAAATAATTTTTTATGCATGAAACAAAGTCCCTCAGTGGAATTTTCCACTGAGGACATTATGTCAATGCTCACCAAGATTTTGGAGCATTCTGAGTCTGGAGAGTTTGCTCAACCTGTAAAGGCAGGCTTAGTTTCCTGTGTTTGGGGCATTGGTGGCACACCCTCTGGTCATGGCCTTTCATGATGAATAGTTCAGCAGGCTAAAAAGAGCTGGTTAGTGTTTATTGGGTGTTTCTTGTGTGCCAGGAACAATTCTACGTGCTTCATAAAAACTAAGCCTTTTAATCTACGGGGAAGGTGTACGGCAAAGGTCCTTCATTAGCCTCCCTTGACAATGAGAGATATGAGGCCATAGACTTAACATCAGCTCCTCTACAGTAGAAACAATGTTTGAACCCAAGAGACAGGGCTCCAAATCCCAGGCTTACTCACTCATTCCGCCCCTTTGGACATCACTCCTCTTCTGGATGGTCCCAGCTCATCCTTCCTTGCCCATCTCTTTTCTTCCATAACAAAGCAAAAGAACCTAATGCTTGCCAAGCCCCTGTTGCCTTCCAGGGGCTGCCTTAAGGAAAGGCACACAAAATATTTGATGTAGTCCTCAACCTAACCCTTTGACATAGGATAACAGATAGATGTGTCCATTTTCCAGCCGGGAATGAGCTTCTGGATGAGTTCCCTCCTTACCCAGAGGAAGATGAAGATGATCTGACTGCAACACTGTGCCCAGGTGTACCACCTCATCCCCCAGCAGCAGAGCATCCTCCCGGACACTTCCACTCAGCATCTCTCACGATACTACTTTGCTTTGTAGATATTTCTGTACTATCCCTCTGTACTAGTGTTTGTGTGCCTTTCTTCTCCAGGGCATTCTGCCTGGTCTTTGATACCCGAGTCAAATGATGAATATTTGTGTGGTTAAATGAAACTGAATCAAGAACCAGGGAGTCGGCCTTCATGAAGGAGGCAGGCTCATTCTTGCCAACTCTGACATGTCCAAGTTCTTGAAAAATGAGCTGTCATTTTCCTTGATGCGCTAAGCCTTTTGGGAAGGAAGAAGTGAACTGAAGCAAGCAGCTACGTGTCTTGAGCCCCAGAAGAGGAAGCTTCTGCTTCCAGACATGACAGGTCCATCAAATATGCTGTGTTAACTCCAGCAGCATGCATCTAGCACAGTTTGCTAATGCACAGGCGTGTGCAAACAGGCTTGTGAGCAAAGAGACATCCTCACCCCAAGGTGCCAGAATGCATTTTAAAAACCCACAAACCCAATTTAACTTGAATCTGACATGGTTCCTGCAGAAGAAAATAATTTGCTTAGTAATTTCCTCTTATCATATGCCATGTTTTCCTTGAACGTGTCTGTTAATTAGCCTGGTTTATCCTATGCCAGCTGGACAAGTAATTAGACAAAGAGAGGCATGGTAGCACATGTCTAGAACCCCAGCACTCTAGATGTGCAAACAGGAGGAACGGAAGTTCAAGGTCACTCTTGGCTACTTTGCAAGTTCAAGACCACACTGGGATACATGAGAGCCTGACTTCCCATGCCCCCAAAAGAAGCACGATCCATTCTTGTTCAGGCATCATCAGAGAAACTTCCTCCTGTGGCAGATGAGAACAAGCACAGAGACAGCCAGGCAAAGAACAGAGTGAGAGATCTTTGGAAAACTCAGCATATACAGATGTCTCCTTTAGATACCTCCCACTCGGGGCTCAGGGAACTGCAGGGAAGAGGAAGGAGGAAGAGGGTAAAGCCAGAAGGGATGAGGGACACCAAAGAGTCATTTTCTAGACACAACAGGGTTGGCACTCACGGTGGCCAGTGCAAAACTCTACAGATCTTTGGAGGTTCTTTGTCTCATAGTGTTAAGTTGGGTGTTTTGTTTTTGTTTTAATCTTACAGGTTCTTTGTGTGTATTGTGGCCTCTGGTTTGGGAGTCTTAATGGGATTCCTGTATGTGCAACGTGTGTGTCTCTGTGTCTAGACAGGTTTCCTTGTGCTTTTATTTGGCTCTTATTTTATTTTGATGTTTTTTTCATATTCTGATTTTTTAAAATTTATCTTACTGTATATTATTATTGTTGTTGTTATTATTATTATTACTCATTAGATGGCTATTTGGGTTCTAATGAAACAGAAAGGGTGTGGATCCAGATGGGAGAGGCTTGGGAAGGACATGAGGGAAGTAGAACTAGGGGAAACCATAATCAGAACATATCGTATGGGAAAAAAAACCCACAATTTTCAATAAAAGTAAAAGGAAGACAGACAGACAGACAGACAGACAGACAGACACAGACAGACAGACTGACAGACACAAGAAGGCCCAGGTTCCATGTCATTGCTGGGACCAGAAAAACAAACCAACTATAAACAGACACCATGACCAAGGCAACTCTTATAAGGACAACATTTCATTGGGGATGGCTTACAGATTCAGAGGTTCAGTCCATTATCATCAAGGCAGGAACATGGCAGTGTCCAGAAAGGCATGGTGTAGGAGGAGCTGAGAGTTCTACATCTTCATCCACAGGCAGAGATGAGAAGACTGGCTTCCAGCCAGCTAGAACAAGGGTCTTAAAGCCGATGCCCACAGTGACACACTTCCTCCAAGAAGGCCACATCTACAAATAGTGCCACTCCTTGAGCTGAGCACATTCAAACTATCACAAACTAAAACAGAGTATGTCCATTATAGCTTCAGCTGCCTTCCCCTCCTCCCCCCACCTCTTTCAAAAGAGGTAAACTAAATTTATCTTGCCTAATTTTGATTGGCTGAAAGACAGAGGTGATTGCAACATCCACCTTCCTGGTGATACAGTGAAATACCAGAGGAAGAAAAGAGGCTTTAGCCCACACTTTGACCTCTACAGTAGGGGTCATACAGTACAGTCAGTGTGGGGTGACTTGGCAGAAACTGGGTTTGAGTTAGTCAAAAGGCTGCATGCATGGGTGACACATTTGAAGGGAGTAGATGCTAAGTATATAGTGAAAAAGAGAGGCTGTGTCCCAGAAGGTTTCTGGCAGACACAGACCTGAGAGGGGAGAAGCCATGAGGCATTGGTAGTTAGCTGAAAGAGCCCTGGTGAGGAATTAGCAGGGTCCCCCATCTAGAACACAGTGTACTAGGTGGGCAGTTGCAGGATCCAGGAGCAGCAGAGGATGTAGGAGAGCTAATATGGAAGTTGTGTAAGTGTAAGGTTGATGATCTCTGCAACATCTACTGGAACTCATGCAGGTGGTGTATTAGGAGACAAAAGGTGGTCGGGAGTCGCAGTGGTAACCTCGCACAGAAAGTTGGCTGGAGGCAAGGAGAAGAGTGAAGGGCAGAGACAGGGATTGAGCGGCCTGGAGAACACACATCAGCCGGCTATGGAGATCCCCAGCATTGTTCAGCTGCCCGGCGGTGGGGGTTTCAGAGCAGAGCAAGGGACCAGCATATATAGCAAACCTCATCAGCAGGATGTGGTGCATACCTGCCTGCTCTGACCTTGTGATGGCCAACATCTTTACTGAGATGGTTAGGGAGCGGCTACCCAGGTGACTTGTGCTGTGAGCTAGTTACCATAGCTAACACAATGGCGATGACAGTGAGATGCGAGGCGGTGGGACAGAGGACAGGAAGGCCACCATGTTACAGATGAGGCTCCCTCTGAAGGCAATAATTCAGATTTTAATGAAATAAACAGGGATGGTTTTTACCTTGCTTTTGTTCTCCATATTAATATGACTGAATCTTCAAAAGGAAAAAAAAAATTTCTCCCAAACAAAAATGTATGACCTGTACTTAGTAGTGTAATTTTATTGTTAAGAACGCATATGCTGTGTCTCTCAGTCACTACTTTTGGTCAGTTTGACACAACCTAGAGTCAACTGAGAGAGGGAACTTCAAGTGCATCCATCAGAACTTGCACATGACTGAAATACACTTAGCACAAGGCAAGATGAATAAAAGAGGCGACGACCAGTCGATGCTAGCTATTATTTCATTGTTACTAGCCATCACTGCTTGTGATAGGAAAAAGCAGACACAGGATAGGCATTGCCCACTTCATCTTCTTGTGACCTAACTCTTATGAATGCTCTCAGTGCCGGGAGGCCTGCCCTTGGATGATTGGCTTCCCTGCTCTCTCTCAAGATTACACATTCTTCAGGAACGTCTCATGGTTTCCCATCTTTGCTTCTTTCTCCCAGCTATCTGGTCAACCGCTTTCTTTCTTCCTCTTCCCTCCCTAGTCTTTCTTTCCTGCCTTAAGAGTACAGTTTTTTGATTTTTTTTTCTTTTTTGGATTACCAGAAACATTCAGCATTACTTGACTTTGATCCCACTCTGAGATCCCACTCTGAGAGAGTCACATTTGCATGTTAAGCACCTGCAGACCTCGACTAAGCACCATCTGAAGCTTTGCTTGCGTCTACTTCTTTCCAGCGGACATACTTCAGCTGCTGTACTCTGAGTCCGTCTTGCCCTGTAGCCATTCTTTTGGCATTTCAGGAATTAAACTACTTTGGATATTATCCAAGAAGGACTGATTTTCTTCTCCATCTTGCTCTTGGGTGAAAAACGATGCCGGGGATCTTGGCTTTAGAAGAGAGAGCCTAAATCTCATTATTGTAGTAGATAATATATTACAAGGAAACCAATCAATGCCAAGTATTTGGTCTAATTTCATGTAATTAAATATAAGCATTGTAAATAAAAACAATTCAATTCTCTTGAAGATTTCTTTTTGCACTATTTCAAACACCTGGTTTTTATACTTGCATGTACTTCTGTTTAACAAGAGTGGATCTTGTGAGAAAATACTAGGAATATATTGAAATGAGCCCACAATTATTCATCACACATACACTTATACTTGGACATTTTAAATCAGAATATAAATACAAAGTTGTTCAGGTTTGTTTTATTTTATCTAAAGGAGAGCTATCTGGTTAACTTGATGGAATTTAGACTCACCCAGGAAATTGGTGACATGTGTCTGTGAGGTCATTTATGAATAGAGAATAGAAGGACCCTGAAAGTAAATGACACCTCCCAGGTGACAGATAAAAGGAGTAAAATAGGGAAAACACCTAGATGGTGATATCTCCCACCCCAGTTTCTGCTACTTGACCCACCACACAGTGAACCCATCTGCTCGGCCCTGCCTTCCCCACTATGACAGGCTGAACCTTCAGAACCCATGAGCCAAAATCAACATTTCCTCTCCTAAGCTGTTTCTAGCAATTGTGTTAACTACAGCAATACAAACGCAACCAACACAGATGAGAAGAGGGTAGAGGGCACACTGGCCAGATAAGTACTCCATGCAGAGGTGCCAGAGCCTGGAGCCAGGCTCTGTGAAGCTCAGATACTGGGTAGCAATGACTACAAACCCATCCTTTGAAATGTGGAGTGTGCAGGCCCAGGGTTCTGCGCAGCACCTCTGAATCTAGTTCTCCTAGGTACTTCCTTATCTGCATGTCAAGTACAGTTGGATTAATCGACTGTCTTGTGGTCATTTTGTCTATACAGGAGTTGCCATTTTTTTCCCACTCTACAGGGGCTGGTCCCTGTGATGGACGCAGAACTCTCAGATCCCAATACAGCAGTGTTATGTTTGCTCAGAATTCCAGTGACAGCCTGTCACAGCAGAGAAGTTGAGGCAAAACTTGATGATGTCAGCTAGTCATGCCCACAGTTGAGAGCTGACGGAGAAAGTCAGGTGCGCTGGCACACTCCTTTAATCGCAGGACTCAGGAGACAGAAGCAGGCAGATCTCTGTGCGTTTGAGGCCATCTTGATCTACATAGTGAGTTCTAGGACATATAGAGCTACATAGTGAGACCCTGTCTCAACAATCAAAACCAAAAAGAATATCCCAAAGCCACAGAGAGTGGAGGCATGCATGCTTACTTCTCAGCTAACTCTCTCTACTCTTATACAGGGCAGGACTCCAAACCAGGGAGTGATGCTGTCCCCAATGGGAAAGTCTTCTCATCTCAAGCAAAGCTACAAGACAGTCCCCACTGACACTCCACCACTGAGACTCTCTTCCCTGCTGAGTCTAGATAGGTTAAGTAGACAATGAAAGCTAACCATCACACTGGCCATTAAATTTATTGTCTAAATCTAGACATGTTTGAGTGAATGGGTATGTTAACATGATATAAGTACAGATGATGTACAAATTGAGGCTGTCCTAGAAAATGGGGATATGCAGTCTGCCACCCATAAGCCAGCTGATGCTCTCACTGGCCATACTAGATGGAGTACTGTTGGGGTAGACAATGGCTGAGTTCTCGACTGACCACAGATCACTTATGAGCTTTATGAGCTTCCATCCCTGTCACAAAAGCACTTTGAAATATGTACTTTCCCTTGAAGGACATTGCAGACATCAGAATGTGAGAGCTGAGCATGTAAGACGGCTCTCAGAGACTTGAATCTCCTCCATCAGTATGCCTCCAGATTGTGGGTAAGAGCAATTGTCGGGAGTAAGGAAGCGATGAGTACCACACTCACAACCTTTATAGACAGGGACTCTTGGCACTTACTTTGAATCTGTAGGTAAGAATCGTGAGACCCAGACAGTGTAGCAAAACCTGTCAGGCTTACTAAAGGCAGGACTTGGTGGAAGCAGCATTTAACCTAGGGCAGCTTCTGTTTGTAAGGTTTCAACCGCCATCTCTTGTCTGGAAACTCTGACTTGCTCCTCTAAGCAGGCTCTCTCTCTCTCTCTCTCTCTCTCTCTCTCTCTCTCTCT
>JADRCD010154561.1:0-29775 GCA_019843815.1 Montemys delectorum | reverse complement strand
TCTCTCTCTCTCTCTGTGTGTGTGTGTGTGTGTGTGTCTGTCTCTTTGTCTCTCCCTCCCTCCCTTCCTCTCTGTCTACCCCTTGTCCTCCTCCCTCCCTTCCTCTCTGTCTACCCCTTGTCCTCCTCCCTCCCTTCCTCTCTGTCTATCCCACCTTCTTCTCTCCCTCCTCCCCACTGCCCTCCCTTCCCAAGCTTTTATAGTTCATAGTCAAGACATGCCCTTCTCCATATTCTGAATATCACTCCAATTTCCTTTCCCAGGGAGCTACTTCTGCTCCACGGTAGATGACACAGCATGTCCTGAGCACGTGTGCAGCTCGTGTTGATGCTGTCTGTGTTCTTTATTAGCATTAAGTAATTATCTGTCTGTTTTATAGCTCCCAAGTTGATCTTAATCTCTTCGTAGGAAGCCTCTGTGTTCTCGTTTACTTCAAATCCCTTCTTGGGTGTAATTGGGATCATGATTGACTTCGCCCACTGAAAGCATTCAATTATATGCTTGCTGAAGGATTGGAGAAGATTGTGTGGTTGTTTCTACTCAAGCTCAGACGACAGCAGTCGACATAACTACGGAGGAACTATTTTCCCTGTGAAGGTATTCTATAGGACAGAAATGGCACTCTCAAACCAAAGAAACACCACTGATTCCCAGAAAGAAGGTAACTTCTTTTTAGCACCACATTCAGAAATAAACTACTGGTAAGTATCTAGATATTTTAAATACACTTAAAAGTTTAAAATACAAGGATTTGATGTCCTGGGGCATGGAGGAAAAAGAAAGGATATAATAGACTAGGTCAAAATACAATGCTGTTGTGTGAAAAAGACATTACAGAAAAAGCTACAGGAATCAGGAAAGACTTGAAGAAAATGTTCATAGCATACATATGACTGCTATTAGACACATTTAGAATTGTGACTATCGGAGAACCAAGTTGCTGTGAGTGTGAAATGGTACTGCCACTGTGGAAGACAGGACAAAGACTGCTCAAAACATTAAAATGGGATTCGCCATGTGATCCAGGAGTCCCACTTCTAGGCATGCATGCAACCAAGACATGGACAAAAAGAGTCTTAGACCTTTGACACCTACAGCCCATGGTAATCAGATCATTTTCTACTCCAAGTTGAAATGGTCAATAGTCCACTGAAGGAAGCACGAATGAAGACAACCCAATGCACACATGCAGGATGTCGTCCAACCTTAAGGAAGGAAATCTAAGCTCAGGCTAAAGATCCAAGTCCACCAGGAGGATCCCAAGTTCAAGACCTGCCTGCCTGACTCTTCCCCCCCAACTCTCTCCCCCACTCCCATCTTCTAGGAGGTGAGTGTTCTGCACTGAAATCCCCGAAGTGATTAATCAAAATAAACTTTCCCTGCTTTACATAATTTATCAGTATTTTGTCAAACTATGGTACTGGAGAGATGACTCAGCAGTTAAGAACATGCACTGCTCTTCCAGAGAACATACATTCCAGTCCCAGTACCCGCGCCCAGTGGGTCACAACTGCCTGTAACTCCAGCCCTTGGGGAGTCTCCATCCTCTTCTGGCCTTCACAGGTGCTGCCCTCATGTGGCATACACTCACATACACACACACACACACACACACACACACACACACACACTGCCCTCATGTGGCATACACTCACACGCATACACATGCATATTAATAAAATAATAAAAATAAATCTTGGGCTGGTGAGATGGCTCAGCAAGTAAGAGCACCAACTGCTCTTCTGAAGGTTGTGAGTTCAAATCCCAGCAACCACATAGTGGCTCACAAACACTCATAAAAAAAGAAAGAAAGAAAGAAAGAAAGAAAGAAAGAAAGAAAGAAAGAAAGAAAGAAAATACAAATAAATAAATAAATCTTAAAGAAAACTTTAACAAGCACAAGTAGCATTTTGTTCAGTGTTCATGAGATCTTACATTGCTTTTGTTTTATACTGTATGTGAGAACATGCTGCAAAAAGCTAAAGGCATATATGGGAGGTATTTATACTGAAGCTAGGAATCAGAAGTAGTCTAACCTGCTTTTTTTTTTTAAAATATATATATATAGTCAACTACTTTGATAAAATAAACTTTTAAAGCTTGCACATAGCAAGCTTGGTTTGGTCTTCGAAACCTGATTGGAGCCATACGGGAATGAAGAAAGGATGTACATTAAAGATACAAAAGATACACATACAGAGAGGCTGAGTCTGGGAGGACTGTGCTCGCTCTGACAGAGGGTGCTGTGACTGTAGTCAGGAACTCTGGAAGTTTATCATGCAGAGCACAAGCAGGAAGGGTTAGATAGCCTTGGTAGGATGTCTCTGGAGGCGCCAGACAACATTCTCACAAGGACCAGAGAAAGACCTTGCCAGTTTTCCAAGAATGAGTTGGAAAAGTCTTTTCCATTCTCATGAGTCTGAGGCATCGGAGGGGTCCTTGACTTGGCTCTGCTCACATCTACAGTACAATGCAGTCAGGACTTCATCTGCTCCCCACAAGAATGACTCTTCGTGCCGCTTATGGTCGTTGGCTTTCATCGCTGTGACAATAAAAATCAGAAGCAGTCAACTTAGAAATACGGGAAACTAATCTTGCCTCACAACCTTGGAGGTTTGGGGCTCTGGTCAGTTGGTCTCTTCACTAAGTACCTGTAGCAAGATGACACATCATGGCAGTAGTATGTGGCTGAGCAAGAGGCTTTCTTCGTGGAAGCCGGGAAGTGAAAACAAAAGAAGCGTGGAAGCGTGGAAGAAGCCAAGGTTCCACGTCCTTTTCAAGGGAGTGCATACTGTGGTGGTCTAACTATGCTTGGCCAATGGGGAATAGCATTCTTAGGAGGTGTGGCCTTGTGGGAGGAAGTGTGCCACTGTGCAGGCAGACTGCGAGGGCTTCTAGGCTCAAGCTCCATCCAGTGTAGAAGAGACCCCACCTACCCTCGCTCCACTCTACCCATCCCCCTCCTGGCTGCCTGCAGAAGACAGTCTCCCCCTGGCAGCCTTCAGATCAAGATGGAGAACTCTCAGCTCCTCCAGTCCCATGTCTGCCTGCATGCTGCCATGCTTCCCACCATGATGATAATGGACTGAACCTCTGAAACTGCAAGCCAGCCCCAATTAACTGTTGTCCTTTTTAAGAGTTACGTTGGTTATGCTGTCTCTTCACAGTAATTCCTAAAACCCTAACTAAGTGACTTCACTTCCTCTCACTTCATTCATTCCACCTTCTAAAGATGCCACATCTCCCAATAGTACTATGGGATGGGACGGGACCATGCTGTCAGCCTGTGAATCTCAACTACAGCATTGGTGCGCTGAGGCAATGCCCCTTCTGTCCATGTGAGCGTGTTTATGGTGTGGCCCTTGTCCAAGTCATGTTGAGTTTCTTGGTGCACAAATCTAGACTATTAATATTTGACTCACCTCTATCCATTTCTATCACCCCATGTTCTTCCTTCCCTTCTCCACAATGTCTAGGTGCACCCCATGTATTTTGATGTTTTTAGACTTCCTTTGGTTCTATACATTATTAATTTTCCTTTGATACACATCCTGTGCCCTGCAGATGATGTGCATGAGTGTTGCTTCATTTCCGCGTGTTTATAGATTTCTCTATTGCTTTTCTGTTGTTGATTTCTAATTAATTCCATCGCAGCCAGAAAACACACCACATATGATTGTGTCCCCTTGAACTTGCTGAGCTTGGCTGTGTCCACCTTATCCATGTTCCAGGAGAAATTCAAAACCAGTATTTCTTGCTATTGATAGTAGCATGTTCTACACCTACCAATTAGAACCTGTTGGTTGATTGCTTTTCTCTTATCTTCTGATTCTTCTTCTGTCTCTTTTTGTACATCCATGTGTGTGCACAGAGCTGTGTGTTTACCTCTGTGGACACACATGTGTTTAGAGGCCAATGGTTGACATTAGGTGTCTTCTTCTGTCATCCTTGGCCTTATTCATTGATACTGGCTCTCTTGGTTGAACCCAGAGCTGACTGACTCAGCTAGTCTAGCCAGACAACTTGCCCTTGGTAACTCTCATCTGAGCCTTCTCACTACTGGAATTACAGATGGGACATTGTGACCACCTGGCATTCATGTGAATGTTGGGATTTGAACTTGGATCCTCACACTTGCACAGTAAGTACTTTGCACATCGAGCCATCTTCTAGCCCTCTGATGACTCTATCTAGTGATTCTATCAACTTTTGAGAGGTCCCCAGTTTTAATTGTGGATTTGTTTATTTTTTACCTCTGTCGATTTTTGCTTGAAGGGTCTTCAGTTCTGTTGTTGGGGTGGGGTATGCTAGGCTGTACTAGGATGGTCTCTGTTTGCTGTGGTGACCTTTTTTATCATTATAGACACAATAGAGGCAAAATGATATGTCTCACTCTTCTGCCATCTAATTAATATACACATTACTTTTTCTATCATTAATTTTTACATGTACATCTTTTTAAAACCTCTTTCTTCCTATCTACCCAGGTCATTGAATTTGAAGTCAATTTCAAATAGCACACATTATTAGGTTGTAGTTTTTTGTACCTTTTATTTATTTATTTATTTATTTATTTATTTATTTATTTATTTATTTGGTTTTTCGAGACAGGGTTTCTCTGTTTAGCCCTAGCTGTCCTAGAACTCACTCTGTAGACCAGGCTGACCTCAAACACAGAAATCCTCCTGCCTCTGCCTCCCGAGTGCTGGGATTAAAGGTGTGCACCACCACTGCCTGGCTCTGCTCTTCAAATCACTATTGATTGGAATATTTACATTATAGTTGCCAATAAAGTAGCTATTAATGTGTCAGTGCCATAATCTGCTCTTTTATTATCTATCCTATTAGTTATTTTTCCCTTCTGTTTTCTTGGATTCTAGTGGGCTATCTAAATATATTTTTGTAATCCCCTAAATTTACTTATTTATATTGTTGAATATATCTTTGCATTGCTGCTATAAAGTGACGGTTCTATATGTTGTATTTTTATGTCTACATCTATGATTTAATACAATCTACCGCTATCAGTATCATCCAAGTTGAGTGTAATATAGACCATCACTTCTAGTTCAAACCTTTACTTTCCCTACTAAAATACTCTCTTGAGTATCAGAGGATGATTCATTTTTAATAAAATGTATTTACGAACTGAGGTGACAGAGCAGAACGCTGTGAGTTTGAAGCCAGCCTGGTCTAAATCGTGAGTTTTAGAGTAGCCAAAACTACACAGTAAGACTCTTTCTTAGAAATAAGAGTTTATAAAGTTCACAGAGGAAAAAAAATATATACTTTATTGTAGTCACCTGAACTTCTTGTTTTTCCTTTTTTTCTTCTTTCTTGTATTCTAACATTTATACTCCTGTCATTTAATTCCTTCTTAAAGAACCTCTTTTTATTTTTAAAATTTTATTATTCTTAGAGTTAATAATTTCAGAAGGTCTGCAACAAGCTCTTTTTGCTTCTCTTTTGGGGGAGTGTAGCTATTTTAATTTGCTGCCTGAGATACTTTTTCTGGGTATAGAAGTCACATGCCAATTCTCTTTCAGTCTTTGAAGATACTACTGTACTGCTTTCTGATCCCCACAAGGAATCCTTAGACGTCTATGCTAGTGTTTCTTATTGTTAGTGTGTTATTTCATCTCAAAATGTTTCCAAGATTTTTTTCTTGACATTAGTTTTCAAAGGCTAGACTATTAACTTAGCACAACATTTTAGGAGGTTTATACTATTTAGGAAAAAAAAAAGATCTAATTACTGAAAGAAGACTTTTAGAAGATTAGACAGAGGTTTTCGTTTTAAACCCCTGTATATATGTAAAAGGAAAACATAAATACATGGATGAAAGGCTACCCATATTGTTCATATGTAAGGTACAACTCTTCTTTTTAACTTTTATTGCATTATGATGAGAAAAGTTACATGATTTCAATTTATCTGAATTTGTTAACATTTAAAAACATATTTTAAGTAAATAGAATTAAATCACATTCTTATTTCCCTTTTGTACCCCCACTCCTCCCAGAGACCCCCCCTTCAATACCTATGATTCTTAAACAGAAATTAAACATTGACCCATAAGAGTTGTACCTTACAATATTACAACTCTTATGGGTCAATGTTTAATTCCTGCTTAAGAATCATAGATGTAAGACCAGAGTCACCTAACCTGGGCCCACAGGGCTCACAGAGACAACACCACCAACCATGGAGTGTACAGGGACTGAACCTAGACACCCCTCCCTTACACACTTGTAGCAAATGTGCAGCTTGGTCTTCACATGAGTCCCCTAGCAAGTGGAGCAGGGGCTGTCTCAGTTTCTGTTCTCTGCCACTGGATCCCCTTCCCTGGTGTGGACTGCCTGGTTGGGCCTCAGTGAGAGGGATTGTGCCTAGTCCTGCTGGGACTAGATACCCCATGATGGGGTGATAACCAAGACGGGCTTCCCTTCTCTGAGGAGAATGGAAGGGGCAATGGGAGGAGATATTTATAAGGGTGGGACTGGGAGGAGAGAAAGGAGGGGGGGTTATGCTCAGGATGTAAAGTAAATTAAAAAAAATAAATTATTGAAAAAATCACAGATGCTTATGTTTTTCCACAGAATTATCTTCTTGTGCAGAAGCACTTAGTGATATGGCCGCTGATCTCATTGTGATGTCCCTTTATGCTGCTGGTATCTCTTCTACACTCTGGACTCACATTTGGAGAACATGAGAGCAGGTAAGCAGTACGTCCTAAAGGTGCCTACGAGATGCCTCCTAGCTTCCAAGATGTAAAAAATGCTTAGTATCACACACACCACAGGACTAGCCTGCGTTCCTTCCTTTGATAAAATTAAGGAAATTTGGGTTGAAAGTTTTGAGGGTGGGTTGGTGACTCTGGAGCAGAGACAAAGGGAATGATCAACCAATAGCCAGCACAACTTGAGACCCATCCCACGGGCAAACACCAATCCCTAACACTATTAATGATGCCCTGTTGTGCATGCAGACAGGAGCATGTTGTCCTCTGAGAGGCTCCACCCAGCAGCTGACTCAGACAGATGCAGACACCCACAGCCAAACGATGGAAGGAGCTTGGATTCTCTTATGGAAAAATAGGAGAAGGGATTTCAGACCCCGAGGGGGATAGGAACTCCACAGGGAGACCAACAGGGTCAACTAACCCGGCCCTTGGGGCTCTCAGAGACTGAACCACCAAGTAAAGGACACACGGGCTGGACCTAGGCCTCCCTGCACATATGTAGCAGATGTGCAGCTCCGTCTTCATGTGGGTCCTGAACAACTGGAGCAGGGGTATCCCAAGAGCTGTTGCCTATACATGGGATATGTTCTACTAGCTGGGCTGCCTTGTCAGGCCTCAGTGGGAGAGGAAGACTTGAAATGCCTGGGTGGAGGGATACCCAAGGGGGCCCCACTCACTCAGAGAAGGGGGATGGGGGAATGTTTGTGGGAGCAGGTGACTGGAAGGGGGACAGTGAGCAGCATGAAAAGTGAATAAGTAAAAAATTAAATTAAATTTAAAAATAAAATGAAGGGGAAAAGGATGATTCAAAGTTAAAAACAAACAAACAATCCCCGCAAAAAAAACAAAACAAAAACAAAATCCAAAAAAACCAAAACAACAACAACAACAACAAAAACAGTCCAGGGAAATGTATCCTCAAGACTCTCCTTCAGAAGCACTTTTCTAGTTTAAGACAGAACAAACTTACCAATGGGAAGAACAGATCTTGCTGTTCTCAGTGGCTCACAACACCCCTACGGGTTTTTTCTCCCTTATCTTAGCCCTCTCCCATCCCATTCTCCAGCCACTGGCTAGGATCATCTTTCTTTCTTTTCTTTCTTTCTTTCTTTCTTTCTTTCTTTCTTTCTTTCTTTCTTTCTTTCAAGATTTATTTATTGTTATATGTAAGTACAATGTAAATACACTGTAGCTGTCTTCAGACACACCAGAAGAGGGCGTCAGATCTCATTACTATGGGTAGTTGTGAACCACTATGTGGTTGCTGGGATCCGAACTTAGGACCTTTGGAAGAGCAGTCAGTGCTCTTACCCGCTGAGCCATCTCACCAGCCCATCTAGGATCATGTTTTTTTAAATACATCTTTCACTTCCTTTTATATCATCAGAGACATATGTAGTATCCAGGGTAACTTGTATCTGCATCAGGCACACATAGTCTGTGGTAAAGGCTGGGAAGTGCTTGTGTGTTGGGGTGGTGGAAGAAAGAATAAGGACCCTCCACTCCAAATGTTCATGTCTTCGTCCTTGCAGCTTGAGTAAGGGCGCATTACAGATGTGATTGGGTGTTGTCTACATGGACCTCATGCACTCACAAGGATCCTTAAAGAGAGTAAGGTACGAGAGAGAGAGAGAGAGAGAGAGAGAGAGAGAGAGAGAGAGAGAGAGAGAGAGAGAGAGAGAGAGAAAGAGAGACAGAGACAGAGACAGAGACAGAGACAGAGACAGAGACAGAGAGAAATGATGACCAAAACAGTTAAGATAGAAAGACAGAAACTGGGACAGATTTGAGGAGGACCATGAACTTTGAAGGAGGAAGAGGTGATGAGCCAAGGCGGGTGTAAGTGGCTTCTAGAAGTTGGGAAAGGCAAGGGAATAGATTAGATTCACCCCTAGAACTTCTAGAAAGAGGCAGAGCTACGGGAACCTTGATTTGAGGACTGCTGACTTCCTCAACCATGAGGTAATACCCCCTGACTTTTTGAGATCGTGCCTTACCGTGTGGCCCGGGGTGATCTCAATTGACAATTCTGCTTCTGCTTCCCAGTGGTAGATCACTGGCATGTGATACCATGTCTGGCTTTGGATTTTCTGTATGCATCTACACCACTAAGTGTGCAGTAATTTGTAACAATAGCAACAGTATGTGTGAGATGAAGGCTTTGCTGTGCTCTTTATCCTCAGGGGTGAGGAAGTTATTCTTTCTGCAGGTGCACAATCAACCTGCATCAGTTTAAGACAGGTAATATGCATACTTTTGATTTTGTCTCATGTACAAATAACTCACAGCCTTTATTGTGAAGGAAAATCACAGCCATATCATTTGAAAAGTTTATTTATTATATGCCAATATACATTCTGTAGTAGTAAAAAAAAAATCCTCCCAATACATTGAACCATCTTATAAATGATGTAAGAAAATAAAGTTTGTATCTGTTTACAAATGGGTTAAATTTACCAGAAAAGGGTACTGTGCATATCTGCCCTGCAGCCTGTGTGAACTCTAATCCTGAAAATGGCCAGGCAAATGATTGGCACTGTGTGATGTCTTTGGCACTGTGGTATTGCTCTTGAATATGTATCTAACTACACAAGTGGATGCTTCCAAGTTAGTCGTTCTAAATGTAAAAGATCTGAAATATGTACAGATTTTACAGGTTTTCAATACTTTTGGATCAATCTTTTATATTCACATTTAATATGCTCAGATGAAACATATTTAATATTTGCAACATACCCTTTCTGCTTTCTATCTTGGTTTATTTCTTGGATGAATCAAAATAGAAAGACATCTGAAAGATCCTATTTGGTGATTATTTTTCCTCCCAAATGATAACTCAGAAGTTACAATAGTTTCTATTCTATTCAATTTCTATCACAAAGCACACCATTTTATAGTCTTAAGGTCCAGAAAATGACACAATATGTTTCTTAGACACAATGCAGCAAACCTGTCTTGGTGTGACAGTGTTGTCGCTCTCTGTAGGACACTTGTATTTCAGACTTGGGTTTTTACTGAAATGTAAAATACACAACTACTAACTAAAAAAAAAAAAATAGTCAATGCCAGAAATTCTAGGCAGTGAGTGGAAACTGAACTCCATCCTATGTAAGCATCCATGGATGTGAACAAGATTGGCAGTCTGTGTTTTTGGATCATGTTGGAGCATTTATTCGTAACCACATGATGTCCTATTAATGGCAGAAGAACGTCACCAAATTCCTATGTGAGCTAAAATGAACTGAACCCTTTTCTAGACATGTTAAAATCAAAGACTGTTGTTAGCACTGAAAATTGTTTACAAATGAGGAGCGCTCCTTTGTTTGCCACTTTGCTGTAGATGATTATAGTATTGTAAACAGTGAAGCACATTACTGAACTATGCACAACTTTGATTTTAATTTTTAGATGTCTTCATCGGACAGATACGTACCAGTGGATTTTTGAGCCCACCAACTTAATTCCCTGTCCCACCCCGATGATATAAATGTTTTGTCTGTGAAGAAAGAAAACTACATATGTAAAAAATAAAAATCCAATGTACCATATGTCAACATTCTGATAACTACAGAATGAGATTATGTACACAAACATATAGCAAAATCACAGTTTCCTGCACTGAATGTTTATCAAATAAAAATGTATCAAACAATACTGGGTAGCATGTCTCCACACGGATTGTGGTCTTCTGAAAATTATGAGTGAGAACGGAAGACAAGAGGGGAAGCCTTGTTCAAAGACAAAGTGAGACAAAGATATCAGGAACAACGTGAAAAGGCAGATGTTAAAAAGCCTTCCTTTTTGGTAGTTGTTTCTTGATAACTAAATAACCCCCCTCTATGTTTAGTGAGATGTTTGAACACTTGCCATACAAAAAGAATTGAATGAAAAAGTCACTAACTCGGTGTAATAAGCAGGTTGGGCAAACTACCCCTTGAGTACTGAAATGAAGTACTCTCTACTGGCATCCATCATTCATGATCCTCACAGGGACAGCTCCCAAGATATCCCCCTGCCTCAGCCAGTCAACCGACCCTTAGTATTGGTGTAGAGTGGGAGATGGCTGCAAGTGATGATAGCTTCATCAACCAGGCAGGATATCTTTGTCTGATGTTCTGAATAGAATTACCTGTTAACATGTGGTAGTGAGATGTGGAGTGAGCACGGGGGGCAGGCTCTTCTCTGCTGACCGAGACACACAGCCAACAGGATTCAGCTTACACAGCTGCAAACACAACTTGGGCATCACACACTGCACTGGACGGCCTGGGTTAAAATGTGTGCCACAGAATTTTAATGCATCCTTCACCATTCCCAACAAAACCATTGCCAACAAAAGCCATACTTTTCTCTTCCACAAGTATCATAGGATAGAGCTAGAAAAACATCTTTGCAATCTTGTTAATTCCTCAGACTAACATCCCAATCAAGACAACTAAAACGTCCTTCAGACAATTTCAGCTGTTTGCAATAGAAAAGCATCTCGCCGGGATTAGTGATGATCAGGACTCGGAGGGTTGTAAATCCAGTCGAGTATAATGAGCGCCATGCTTCCCATCATGAAGATAATCCCAGTCACGAGGAAGACCAAAGCCTGTAATTCAGAGGAGCACATTAGGGAGGCGCAGACACGAGGGACAGCACAGTTTGCTTTAGGACAGTGTCACCGGGTGGTATTTTGTGCTTTGTATATTCTTAGTGAAAAATGGCAAGTCAATTTAGGACCCTCACTGGGAAAGGACAGAAAAAGTGGACACCTAGCATACGGGTCAAGAAGTGAGTCACAGAACATGAAAATATGGGGGTTACCAAAAACTAAATGACAAAGACTCATGACCCCTTAGGTAGGAAGAACTGACGTAGTAAGAGTCCTGTGTGTAACACAACTGATAAACCGTATGGATAAAATGGAAGCCCAGTGTGTGTTGGTAATTTCTGAAAAAAAAAACAAAAAAACAAAAAAACAAAAAAAACAAAAAAACAAGACCAAGTATAGGTATTTTTGTAATAAGTAGGACTATTGAGAACACATCTATAGAATTTTAACTGGAAGAGTTCCTACACACACCGCATAGACCCGTTTTCTAATTCTACCTGTTGGGGAGCAACAGGTGAAGGTTATCATTAGCAGGGGTCTAGGAGACCACTTGACCCACTTTACATCTGCTCCAAATGACAATGGATCACAGCCAAGGTGTGTTCTTTCCCCTGGGGACAATGCTACAGACACCCAGGCATAGTGGAGCACACGGAGTCCAGGCATGGGGAAAAGAAGACAGGAAGGGTTTGTACTGTCAAGCTGCCCCTATGTCCTGGACACCCCAAGAAGTGAATGACTTCTAGGACCAAACTTGCATTTAGAAATACTTCTCGGGCTGGAGAGATGGCTCAGCAGTTAAGAGCACTGACTGCTCTTCTGAAGGTCCTAAGTTCAAATCCCAGTAACCACATGGTGGTTTACAACCATCTGTAATGAGATATGATGCTCTCTTCTGGTGCGTCTGAAGACAGCTACAATGTACTTACATATAATAAATAAATAAATCTTTAAAAAAAGTATATTTCTCAAGCCTTATTAGAAGATCTATTTTAACTGGTCACTGATAATACTTAATTATTGGCAAAATATCGATTGGGGTGTGTGTTTCTGTAGTATTTATTATGGAAAGAAAATGTGTACTCAATAGTTCAATAAGATGATATTTTACATCTGAAAAAATTAACTGGAAAATGATTGATCCTGGTTTTTATATTGTAATCCAAACAGCAGAGGCTATAGGAAAATAAACAGATAATAAATAGATAGGAGGGAAATCAAAGCCATCTATGTCCTTGTGAATCCAGCAATTCGCAAAGGACTAAAATTCTGGCATTACCCCAGTACCAAAAAGGAACCTAATACTTTAATATATGACAAATCATACCCAGTCTAGCACTGGACACCAGCGCGCCTGTGCATGCCTGTGGGAAATTTACCAAGCCAGCATTTACCACACAGGAGAACTCAACAAAGAATTTAGATATTTGTTACTTGAAGGAGAGAAATCCTAGAATCCTTGGTCGGTTGGTCAGAAACCCCTTGTATTGGCTGGTTTTGTGTGTCAACTTGACATAGGCTGCAGTTATCACAGAGAAAGGGGCTTCAGTTGGGGAAATGCCTCCATGAGATCCAGCTGTGGGGCATTTTCTCAATTAGTGATCAAGGGGGTAGGGCCCCTTGTGGGTGGTGCCATCCCTGGGCTGGAAGTCTTGGGTTTTATAAGAGAGCAGGCTGAGCGAGCCAGGAGAAACAAGGCAGTAAGGAACATCTCTCCATGGCCTCTGCATCAGCTCCTGCTTCCTGACCTGCTTGAGTTCCAGTCCTGACTTCCTTTGTGATAAACAGCAATGTAGAAGTGTAAGCTGAATAAACCCTTTCCTCCCCAACTTGCTTCATGGTCATGTTGTTAGTGCAGGAATAGAAACCCTGACTAAGACACCCCTCTTCCCGACCATTCTGCTGGCCAGCCTCAGCTTTTCTGCCTTGTTTACTGCTTCATTTTTCTAAAGCATGTGTGTTTGGTGGCTTACTCTGAGTAGCTGGAGATGCTTACAGGAGGGGAGAGGACGAGTCTTACTTACCCCAATCTTTTGGGGTGATCTAAGGGGCTCTTTCTTGACGAGCTTGAGATAAAACGCCGCCGGAAGGATGAAAATAAGCATAGTCGCAGAAGAAGCCCCTGAGGAAAGAGATGCAGGGTGGGTTAATGTCTCACAAGGCTGATTGTCCTGGAAAAGAAGGTCTCTGCAAGCCCAGGTGCCAAGACAAACAGATATAATGCTATCTTGTTATTCTTAGCATTAAAAGCAACATTTAAGCCGTAGGTTATCTTGATTATTTCTTTCTATAATTGTGTCTCTTTTTTCAGAATTATTTATTTTATTTATATGAGTACACTGTAGTTGTCTTCAGACACATCAGAAGAGGGCATCAGATCCCATTACAGATGGTTGTGAGCCACCATGTGGTTGCTGAGAACTGAACTCAGGACCTCTGGAAGGGCAGTCAGTGCTCTTACCGCTGAGCCATCTCTCCAGCCCCAATTGTGTCTTTATAGAGAAAATTAAAACATGCCTCACATCATAGCATCAGAAGTATAACTATAATAAGCAGTAAAAGGCCAAACAATACAAGTTGGTAAAGACTTAGTAACATGACCGCATACTCAGTGGGTGGAACACACCATGCATGCTTACTGTCTGCTCTCACTCTGCAACTTGTCCATACCTGAGTCCTTTAAAAGTCATTCTGCCCTAAAATCCTATGCCTGGATTGAGAAATTAAATGTACCAACAGACCGTGTGGTTAAAGGAAAGAAGATGTTTTAGGCTATCAGCCTCCTGTTCAAGGAACATCCTAAATACCTGAGCGGACACAGACTCCAGAAAGCTAGTGGTGGTTAACACCTGTCCTTACCTTGAAGACAAAGCTACTGCGCATGCCCAAATCCCGAGTTGACGCTAGAGCTAGTGCGCATACCCAAATTGAGTCGAAGACAGAGCTACTGCACATGCCCAAATCCTCGGTCGAAGACAGAGGTACCACGCATGCTCAAATCCAGTGTCCGCCAAAAGGTGCGTGACTTGGAGTCATTGAGACTCAGTTTCCTCATCTCTAAAGTCCCTTGGATCAAATGGCTATAGGTGACTCCCAGCATCAGTTGGGAGGGAGAGGGCACTGCCAGCTCCCAGTCCCTGAGCCCAGCAGGGCCTGCTGGAGTTGTTATTAGCCTGAAGGAGGCTGGGAGCCCTGCCTATACTGCACCGTCTTCGTTTCTGCCATTAAAAGAGGTGTAAGTCTAAGCCGATCAAACAAAAGCTCTTCTGAAACTTACCTATGAATCCAAAGATGTATTTGATGGTAGGCACGAGGATGACCAGGACGTTGTTGAGTGCGATGATGATTGCAGCGATCCCGAAATGCTTCAGCCAGCTGAAGGGTTTTCTTGGAAACAGCAGTGTGATCACCGAAGTACGGATCTGCAATGAGGGTGTGCAAGGCACAGTCGCTTCTTTAACTTCTGTTTTTGATCTCCGCTATGGTTTTAGGTATTCTAATCTACGGTGATTTGTTTTTATTTTAACCCCCTACACAAACATACACACTTTAAAAATCTCTTGACTTTTTCTCATGTTCGCTGTGTGGGAAACAGACACTGAGAAGCGCTTATCACCCCAACTGCTTCTAACTTTGTACCATTGAGCAGAATTAAGTCCATTCGCAACGCTGTGCAAACTTCATGCCGATTCTTCATGTCTAGGAGTGACATTTTTCCTTGGTTGCAGATCATGAGTTCACTTTCTCTAATCTTAGTATTCTTTGTTAAAAACCAATCTTGGGCAGAAGAGATAAAGTAACAGCTGCGAGCGACTTGGAGGCAGTGAAGCCCTCGCTGATAGCTAAGTGTGTCTAATTCTCATTAGACTGGCTAAGCATCGAGGACAAGATGCCGGGATCACTTACACAGAATGTAAAGCAATTTCTGTAGAGCTTTAGGGAAAAGCCTAATTGCTTTTCCCTAATTTTCTATTTTATTTAACATTTTTCACTGGTATTTTGAAAAAGAAAAATGTGATACTTTTTGTGTTTCCTCCTTTCTTCCCCCACACATTAATAGATTGCAGATCCCTAAAAGGCAAACAATGGAACTTAATAACTTCAACATTCCTCCGAGGCCCTCCCTCCATCATTTGCACATAGGCACTCAGTAAGTGCTGAGTTAAATTGACAGCAGGAATCTTTCCACTCCCTTTGGGGGTTCTTGACGGATCCCAGCCCTGTTTCAGCAGCTGAAATAAGTATGTGAAGACTCAAGAGAGGCTCTACTTACTGCACAGTCCAAGTAAATGGTGTGTCAGTAGATAAAGAGGTTGCTATGGACAGAGGGACAGAGCATTTGGGTTCGGGCAGCCTGACACAGAAACATGCTTATCTCTGGCATCTGTTTATGAGGCCACTCTTTATGGACTTGGTAGAATTACTCTATCTGCCTTCCGGTGCATAAGCCCTTCAGTTTAGCAAGGGCTTCTCATGCTCAGAGGTGATCGATTGATTCTCAGTTCTGAATTCTCATAATGCTGTGGAGACGGGAGCTCACTACAGAGACAGCAAATGCGAACTCCATTTTGAAACGCGTATGGATAAACCAAAAAAAAAAAAAAAAAAAAAAAAAAAAAAAAAAAAAAAAAAAAAAAAGCAAGCTAAATGGCCCGCAGTTTCTCCTGAGACATTCCTTGCATACCATACCGGAAAATTAAAGCCATCTGTGTGGGTCAAAGGGAACTCCATTTCTAGAGTGGCAAACTACACAGTCCAGTCTTGCAAATGACTTAACAGTGCCTTTGTGAAAGGATTTAAAAGTTGGAACAGTGAAAAATACGAAGCTCGCTGTAAGGAGCACGAAGAGGAAATAGAGAGTTCGAGCCCTTCCCCCACGCGCTGGGACAGTCTACATTATGACCTGTGAAGAATGCCAGTCTGATATTGTCCACAAGCCTGTGGGCTTGTGATAAGTTTTCTCTAGTGGCAAGTGTTGCTCACGGGTGTGTCTGACTCTGGGAAGCAAGTTGAATGCAGACCTCATGGTTCCTGGAGGCACGGCTTTTGTTTTTTTGACTTGTTAAAATGATACACTGGAAACAGCAACAGCAACCGACAACAACAAACCAAAAAGAAAAGAAGCAAACCAAAAGCCAAGTCCAGGGCAGTCCTGTATGTTCAGGGCCTCTGAGAATGAAGGGTTTCCTAAGGTCTTGTGTAGACTAAGGTTTGGCCTACTGAAACGAGAGGATAGAACGTGTACAGGACTAAATGGAGCAAAGTTGGAGTGAACGGTAAAGGCTTTGCTTTCACGAGGAGTGAGCGGGGGGTGAGGGGGTGGGGGGGGGGGAATCCTTCACGGGACTGAAGCGCCAGAAGGAACGCGGAGTGTTAATGCCCCCCTGAAGAGGGCGACAGCACCAGGAAGGAGGTCTGCTGAGAGCCGCCTTGGAAAGGGTTAGAAGGGAACGCTGGTCAGTCCACGTTACAGCGCCACCTTTCGGAGAAAGTGGATCCACACAGCCAGGGCAGCTGCATTTGCTCATGTAAGGACAATAGAGGCAACTCAGCCCTATTACCCACAAGGCCCTAGTGCGCTTCCCCTTACCCAGGTGCCCCTTTTCCTACCGATGCAAGTTGATGGGGATATAAAAATGTGGGTGAGAGGCGGGTGGGGGAAGTCCCTAGCACCAGCCAGGGCCCCTGACCCAGAATGACGTTAGAAGTTTCCATGCAGTTTTAGGTAGAGAGTCAATTGTTCCTACACTGTCTCTAGCCCAGCTTGTGAGGACACGCTCTATGTGGGGACCTAGTGTGGAGGTCATAGAGGTGGAACAGCCTTGACTGATACTCTCAATAAACACAAATTCTCCCACTGAGTAGAAATGACTCCTTCATCGTGTTACAGGGCTGCCCTGGAATAGCATCTTCAGAATACCAACTCTACTGGGCTTCCTGCCAATGCCCACCATATTGCCATGCACTGCATTGTCTGTGCATGCCTCAGAACAGGAGACATGAAGACAGTACACGCAGGAGGAATGAAATAGAAGGCGCTAGAGAGCCTGGGTGGTGATCTTCTGAACGTATTACAGGTAAAACAGGAGCCCGTCCACTTAGGATAAATTATAAAGGTTATTTGCTTTTCTATCCTCTGTGGTAACCTGTGAACCTGACTGCATGAATCGAAGCACAGTTATGAATGCCACCATCCATCCTCTGGAAGGAGGTGCATCCCACAATGCACAAAGGCATCTCCTGTGCCTAAGGAGATCCATGTTAAGCTGCTAATGGAAGGCTAGCCTCAATTCATTTGGCCTCCTTGTCTGCCCAACAAACATCACAGATGGCTGCTATACACCTGCGCTAAGAAGGACAAACCCAACCTAACTTGAGATGACAAATGGGATCAGAGAAAACTGAGCAGACAAACTCTCATCCTGTCGTCTAGGAAAGAGCCTGGTTACCATTTGTTGCAAGGAAAACGGTACAAAATAGTAGGTAAAACCGGTAGACTTGAACCCAGACTAGGTCTCTCTCATTGTTTGTATGTGGGGATATGAAAACCAATAAAGACGTTTCTTGGTGGTCAAATGTTTCTGAATGCAAAGAACGCTATCCAAGAGAGCCATATGGCATCCAGGAGAGCCACACCCTGTATTTGATTCACAGAAGTCCTGCCCCCAAGTTACAAGAAACAAATAAAGGCACTCTACCTAACGATTCTGTAGGGGAGGGTCTGATACTGAGATCTGGCTTCCTAATTGGTTCTTGATTTTGTCAATAAAAAAGACCGGGAGCCAATTGCTAGACAGAAGCTACACATGCGACTTCCGGGTCCCAGGAGGAAAAGGCGGACGCGGGGAAAGAAAGGGGGCTTTTCTGTGATGCCTTGGAGGAAAAGGGACGCTGCAATCACGTAGCATCGGGACAGCTAGGGCCAACGGCCTCCGCTGTGAGCGGGTGACCGAGGATGTGGAGGAGAAACGGGGATAATGAATTGATGAGGGCATGTCTTTCCAGGCTGGAGATTCAGCACCCAGCAACTGCCAGGAAAGGCAAGCTGCAAACTGACAAACTTGAGTGTGTGCTTTTTTTATCTGGGGTTCAAAAGGGCTCGGGTGGGGCGGGTAACTCGAACCCTCCTGGGGAAAGGGTCACAGGAGTGGGCTAGTGAAGCGGTTGACTCCTGGAGCAAGGCGGAGAGAGAGAGAGAAAAAGGAAAGGAGAGAGGGAGGGAGGGAGGGACAGAGACAGAAAGAAGCTGAGTAAGAGCTGGAGGCTCAGCAGAGCCAGGAGGAACAAAAGGAAGTTGGGAGCATCTCCTGGGCAAAGGCGGCAGTGGCTTTAAAACTACATGTAGCACACGTGTCAAAAACACGTCAGATTTTGGCCTTTTAGAACTTGTCTGGGACAAGAGAGCTGCCGCTCATCTGTCTCTGTCACTGTCACGGCCATTTGATTTGTTCGCCCAGATCCGTGTTCCCATGGATTAACGGCACAGGAATAAACCAGAAAATCAGTTCATACATTCCAGTAAAGGCAAGATTCACTCAAAAACCATTTTTCATCTCCAACATTGCTGGTTCTTCCTCTGTACAGCCACTATTCTGTCTGCGACTGCTGTTAACATCACCTGTAACTGCGGCGGTAAAAGACCCTGTTGTGCACAATGCCATACTGCTAACAGAGAGTGGGACGACACTGGAAAGGGTGGGCATGGATTATTTTTCTGGATGATGGTTCTTATGCCCAATTTGGATCCTAATGGCATCCAGCACTGACAAATGACTATAGTTCCTGATGATCAGATCTAGCCCTGGGGCATTGGCTCTTAAGCAAGAGAAAAGTTTCTAAGGGAGGTTTGGATTTTCAATGTTAAGATGTAATATCTGTCGCTGAACAGCTAGCTAAACCTCCCCATTCTGGCAGCAAGCCTTGCATTAGCTCAGCAGTTATCTACTAGACAAATGACCACAGCCACATCCATCAATCTCTGGAGACTATGGCTCAAAAACACCAAATTAAGGGCCTCTGTGTAAAGCTAAGTAAAAATATGTAACAGATTTCCTTGTACAAAATAATCAAACAGTGATGCAGGTGTCTCTGGTATGTCAAAAGCTCCCTCTCAAGCCTGAGTTCATTTTAAGCTAAAGTTCCACACATGACATGCAGAATGCTCTCAGATATATTAGAAGCCAGCGTTATTTAAGTGTCAAGTGTTAGCCATGATAGTGGCAGGGATTTGATTTCATGTGCTCATGAAAAAGGAATGTGCCAAAATACACTTTCAGCACACAAGCTGTACTTAAAGTGACCAGGGCACATTATTTAAGTGGCTCGCTTATGAAGAGTCTTGTGCAGAACATTTTGTATACAGCAGGGCTGGCTACTGAGTCGATTATTTTTACATCCCTAAAATGGATGAGTAAACTGAATGTTTACAAAAGGGACAGAGTTGGCAGGGAGGTGAAAACCTATTTGTCCGTAGGTGTGGCTCACATCCTCACCCACACCAGCCCAGTGCTGTGAACCCAGGACAAACGGATGTCCTGACTAGAGCCAAGGACAGGAATCTCAAATGGCAGAAGGCACAGCCTGTGTTAGTTTTGGGGGAGAGGTTAAAAACAAAAAAATCTCTCCCGGTATGTCATTTATTTAATGGATCTCCTTCCCATTAGCCATCAAGACATCAGATCTAATAATCTGACCTGCAGACGTTACATCAGCACAAACCACAGAACCGACTGAGATATCGGCAAAGCTATGGCAAGAAGCAGTGTCATCTTTAAAGTTTATATGGCTTTCGCCTTCACATTTCCAGAGGCAGAAGCACTTCTCTGTTTTTTATTAGTCTATAGATAACGGCCCAAGCTGGTTTTTTTTTAAATTTGAATTTAAAAATAAAGTTCATGTTTTTCTCATACTTTAAAGGCACTAACACTACTATCTATCTTCCTGTCTAGCTATCTACCTATCATCTATCTAGCTATCTGGTCAACCTTAAGTTGACCTACATTCTGAGAAAATAATAATGGCCCGGACACACAACTGCAAGCACATAGAAACCTAAGTTCACACTGAGTTGGAACACTGCACCAATCCTTCAGAACTCCATGTACTTACTGGGAACAGGACGATGGGCACAGTCAGTGTCACTGCCACCAGGACTGCCAGGCGTACCATGAGAAGAGCCGTATCAAATGTGTAGACTTTGCTGTAAGCATGGAGCAACTCGTCTTCAACTTCCCCTGAAAGATGAAGAGTTGGGGATGAGGAAGGGGGCCGGGGCGGGAGGGGTGAGGGGAGGGAGGGGTTGCTGAGTCTGTGCCAGCTCCTCACAGAAGCATGTGGAAGTGACAGGAAGAGGCCCAGGCGTGGGCATTTAGACAGTTTATAAAGCTGGAGGATGGAGAGCTGCTAAGAAGCCAGGGCCTTGTGTCCTGCTGAGGGGGCGAGAAGCCTGAGTCCTACCAACTTGTCATGCCCACACCACCACCGCCCCCACCTGTCTGTCCAACTGACCCTGATGCAGCTTCTCTGCACTCAGTGTGGAAATTTTAGGACTATCACCTCTAACTGGTGTGTGTGTGTGTGTGTGTGTGTGTGTGTGTATGTGTGTGTGTGTGCGCGCGCTCATCCATATGTGAAGGCCAGAGGCTGAAGTCGAGATGTTTTCCTCAATCACGTTTTTGCCCTATTTTTGAGGCAGGGTCTCTCACTGAACCTGGAGCCTGCCATTTTGGCTAGACTGGTCAGCCAGCAAGACCCCGGGATGGATCTGCTTCCAGTCCTAGCACTGGGGTTTCCAACTCATACCTAGCTCCATACATAGCTTTCACACAGGCCCTGGGGATCCAAACTCAAGTCCTTTGAGGTTTTAAAAGGTTGTTTATCTTACGAAAACCATTAGACAAACATGCAAAGATGAATTGCTATGGGTTTTTGTCTTTTTGTTTGTTTAGCTTGTTTGTTTTGTTTTGTTTTGCTTGTTTGTTTTGTTTGGTTTTTACTGACTCCCTCAGCCATTTTACTCTAAGATCTCCCTGATGCCTTCTTTGAAGAGAGCCATTCAAAATTCTAGACCCAAACATACACAGATACATATGAAACCAAGATGCAAATGGCACATGGATGTATAGGAATCCCATGTAGCTGGTTTCCCTTCTGTTACTCTCAAGAGGAGACAAAGGGTGCAAACACATTCAGTGGTATTGATCTTCACTTTAACGTATAACCAGTGAGAAGGTAATACCAAATCAAGAGCAAGTGCTTAAATATTAGCCAAAGAGAAAAGACTCCTGGGCAATGGTGGCTCTTCCTGAGTCATTTCCTCCCAAATTTGTCATGCATTCAATTTAACTTACCAAATCAGTTTTTTTTTTTTTTAAAAAAAAAAAAAAATGGATTACTAAATCAGTTAAAAAAAAAAAAAAGAGGTTCCAGGAGGAGGAAGAACTACTTTTATTTACAACTTTGCAGTCAATTTTCGCAATTCCAATGCATATATACTCTATGCACATTTCTTTTTCTATTTTAAAATAACTGAAATGCTTTCCAAAGTATTGCATGGCTTGCAGTAAAGACTTGTTGACAGAACATCAACAAAAAAAATCTGTAGACGTTTACTAAAAATGTATATATGTATTGACACCTTGACTAGTGTGCAAGAGACCTTGACCAGTGTGCAAATAAGATAACACACTTACACTTAATTACATTCATTTCTCTACACTTTCTGGATAGAGTAAATGATGCTAACCCCTTTGTGTACTGTTAAGATGCCAGATGCCTGATGGAATGTTTAATGTATATTGTGGGTGTATATGTATACATATTCTATATATTATTACATCAGTATTTTATAGATAAACACAATTTAGACTAGTGTTTGAAGGATTGATTCCCAGATTGAAGGAAATCTCTTGTATCATTTGTCTCAGGAAATGATTACTATAACAAAATGAAGTAGACAGTCTATTTAATGTGCTAAGATGGCAAGTTTCACTGACTGTTAGGGAAGCAGCAGGTTCAAACTTGACGTCTGTAAACTTTTGTCATTTTCCTGACAACCACTTTTCCCTAAAAAGAGTTTTCCTGTGTATAGTTGAATTCATTCTCTTTGTTTCTAGTCTGAGCTAGGCCAAGAAACTTGACAGATATCCCTTGTACATGGAGGAAATTAACTTAATTTGATGGATTTGGTGTGTATGTGTGAGTGTGTGTGTGCACATGCATGCATGTGTGAAGCTAGGCATACGTGTGCATGTCGAGGTTGGTGTTGAGCGTCTTCCTTAGCTGCTTCCTGTCTTCTTTCTTGAGGCGGGCTCTCTTACTGTCCACCTCTCACAGGTTCTCTTAGCTTAGCTAGCTCATAAGTACCAGGGGTTCTCCTGTCTCCTCCCGTACAGTGCTGGGATTCCAACCATGCACTACGGTGCCTGGACCTGTACATAGGTGCTGGGACTTCAGTCTCAGATTTTCATGCTCAGATACCAAGTATTTAACTCACTGAGCCATTATCTTAGCTGTAATTTGAGAGCTTGTAATTTTTTAAAAAAAATAAAAATAAAAATCAACAAGACTTCACAAATTGCTGAAACCTATTAGCCAGGTGGATCTAGAGCCCATCATCTTTGGAAAAGTAGCAAAGCTAATAGAGTGTTAAGAATGCACCATCTAGCCGGGCGGTGGCGGTGCACACCTTTAATCCCAGCACTTGGGAGGCAGAGACCGGCCCAGCACTTGGGAGGCAGAGACCGGCGGATTTCTGAGTTCAAGGCCAGCCTGGTCTACAGAGTGAGTTCCAGGATATCGAGGGCTACACAGAGAAACCCCATCTTGAAAAAACACAAAAACAAAAACAAAAACAAACCAACCAAACAAAAAGAATGCACCACCTGTAGACCATGCTACTTACAGAAGGGATTAAAAAGAATTTTATACATCCAAGGTGAATTATCAGTGTAACCACAGAGACAATGACTGGGACTGGGTGACCTACCATAGAAGCTTAGATAGCCAAAGAGGGCAGCGAGAAGGTACATGACGAGCATCCCCGTGATGGAAATATTGGACACCGTCTGCATCTTTCTGCGGGACCGACTAGGAATAAAAAGAATATCGAGCTTCAGTTTAAAACCATCCCTGTTCAGAAAGCCGTAGGGTATGCCTCCTCATAAAGCAACACTGAGTAAATGAACATATTGACAACTTAAATTAGAGCGCTAAGCCAACGGCTGCCTTACTCTTTTAGCTCGCTGTAGATGGGAAGGACCTCAGGGTGGCAGACAAAAGCAAACGCTAGGATTGGAATCGCGTAGGCGGTCTGTAAAACAAACACAACAGCACATAGTTAGAGGTCCAGCATAGATACTGATTCCAGAGCATCTCAGTTCATAAAATAAAGTCCAAGCCAGGCAGTGGTGGCGCACGCCTTTAATCCCAGCACTTGGGAAGCAGAGGCAGACGGATTTCTGAGTTGGAGGCCAGCCTGGTCTACAGAGTGAGTTCCAGGACAGCCAGGGCTACACAGAGAAACCCTGTCTCAAACCCCCACCCAAAAATAAAATAAATAATAAATAATAATAACAATAATAATAATAAAATAAAATCCAGTGACCACAGTACTCAGTGCATTAGTGGCCTGTCACTTACCCGGGAATTGAATACAAAGTACTTGGGTTGGCATTTGTCACCACTGTGGGCTTCGTACTCCACACCATTGGTATGAAGGGGGCCTGCAGCCTGCTTCTCATCCAGCCCTGCAGGGCTGTGAGCGTAATCCATCATGAAGTTCACATCGGTGCTCTCCGAGTTATTGGGTACCGTGATCACGTGCATCGGAAGCGTGGTGTTGAATGTCAGATTTCCGTTGTTGTGATCCAGAACAGGCAGAGGGCAGGGTATTTGGAATTTTTTGTAAATCACCTAGAGGCATTCATTTAAAAAAAGAAAAATCGAAACAACAGAAACAAAATCCATCAAGTTTTGAGAGGGGAAGCAATGGAATAAAAATCCTTCTACATGGCTTGAGGGAAGCAGAGGAGAAAACTCAGTTGAGGATTTGCTTAGACTACCGGGTCACAAAGACTCCTTCTAGCTTTGGTTCAAAGGAAAGATCTGGAACTATTATTGGCAGTGCTACATTCTCGTCAATAGCACCACGCTTCAATGAGTCCACTCTAGGCCTTTCTGGCTCTTCTGTGACAAAGACCACCTCCTCACTGCACATCCACCTACTCACAACACGGGTTATTCAAAAGCCCTCCCTCGTCCTCTACCTCTGGGGGGGGGGGGCGGGGAAATGACTTACACATTTTGCATCTACGATATCTCAAGGAATCTCTCCTTTGCCTGAATTGATTTATTCTTTAATTCTGCTGCAGCCATCCTCTCTTACTGGGTAAAAAGTGCAAGTGAGCATGGCTGGTGCACACAGATAGAGCCCCAGCCTGCTCCTGTCTGCCATCCCCACCTTCTTAAACCCTGTGTCACTACCACGCTCCCTTGTCTGGGTGTTGACCCAGAATATGCCATTGGCTAGGGCCTTGGCACCGTGACTCAACTATATTTAAACCCATGACTGGTCCTTTTCTCATTCCAAACTAGAATACAATAAAATCGCTTGTGATGAGCTCCTGAGGTGAGATGGTGAGGGGATGCAGTTGCCAGTGTCGTTTTGTACTTAAGTTTAACAACAGGGACATTTTCTACTTTGTGTATGGTGACCGGTAGTTTTCTATGCAGTCTTTTCCCCGCTTCCCCCGTGCCCAGCCCTTCCAGCACTGTGCTCTCTCCTTGGGCTTATTTGGAAATTTTACTGTTTTATACCAATCTTGTTTAGTACATTTTTCTATGTTTTACCACAAGTTACAATTTGAAAAACAACAACTATTTTTTTTTTTTACTACTCCATTGTTAAATGAATGTCCTGTCTTCACTCCAGCAGTCTGCGCCCCTCTTGCCTCCCCCTGCATGTTGGGGGATGAGGGCCTGCTGTACATTTGTGTTTCTTTTTCTTGCTGCTTCTCTTCCTCACTCTCTCCCTTTCTTTTTCTCTTGATTTTCCATAGGAAATAAATAGCTTTCTATATATGAGTTGCTGGGCCCTTCCCCATTCTCTTTTAGAAAACTGGCATGCAGCCGCAGCCCAGGACTCAAGGCTATCGTCTGATTCTCAGTACCTAACTGTGTTTAAGTGACAGCTTACACGGTGGCCGTTTGGACTACTGAATCTAAAAATACACTTCTCAAGCTTTTCTCGCTGTTATCTGGGGCTCATCACAAGATGGTTTTCTGTGTTTATTGTCTGTTCCTTTAGACAATATCTGTTTTATCTCCCTCAGAGACTTTTTGTATGGACCAAAGCAACAAATATTTACTGCCATGAATAGCAGAGTATGAGACATGCAACAAAAGCACTTTGCAAAATATATAGAATTGTTGAGCCAGTCTGAAGTTGGCTCCCCTTCTCCAATGCAGTTTAAATGTACCAGGTGAAAGCTAGTGATCCTAAGAACACCGTCCATCCCAGGAATAATAGGAATAAGTCAGACCGTGACGGGTGGCTTAATGGGAACCGAGTACAGACTTCGATAGTAAGCCGATCTTAGAGAGCCAACTAACAAGAGCAGGACAAGTGTCTGGAAAGTTTATCAATTCAAGAGTGAACTTCGATGACCAAGACTGAAGCTGTTTGTGTAGTTCATGGCCAAGGGTATGCTACCAGTATCATGTTTAACTTGCTTTAAACAGAAAAAAAAATCACTTGTGATGCAAAGCTATTTCATGCTAGTGAAGCACTTGGATAAAAATGAGGACATGCATAAAACACGGCATGCCCATCAGGCTACGAGGACCGTGTCAACCGAGCACTCACCACACTGACGAAAAACACCATGCACGTGAGGGAAAATCCACTGGTGTAGCCCAGGTAGCCTGGAAATTAGCAGAAATATTTTGGAAGGTGACTTTATCATCTTGAAAGAGCTTGCCTATCAGAATACGAAGTGAGAGGGATACTTCCAGCTAAATAATGAATTGATACCTAAGTTCTTAAGGAGAGAGAGCGGAAGGATAATCCCCACGGACACGAATAAGACGAGGTAGTTGCCATTAAGGTACCATTCCCTAGAAAAGAAAGAGAGAGGGTGTTGGGAACAGAAAAGATCGACCACAAGAGTCACGGGGTATCAAGGAGAGAACGTAAGCCATACCCAGTGTTTTCTTCAAGTCCCATGAACACTCTGATTACTTCAGGCAGTTCGTACTTAATGATGAAGAGGTAGCTTGACATGGCTAAAAAGGACAAAGGGACAAGTCAGCCGTGGTCTGCACACCATCACCCCATGCAAGCTGAGAGAAGCTGGGGCATCTGGGACAGCCATTCTCCTCAGCATTTGGGATATTCATTCTCCTTGAAAAAGTGAACATCTCATCCCTAAGGCAGAACAGGAAGGCCCCCACACACTCTGCAGGGCTTCCAGGTTCCCTTCATAAGCAGATGTCTGTCCTTCCAGCTCATACACAGGGCAGTATGAGATAACAGCATCCATGTTGATTCTGGGTTAAATCCAATTTTGGTTCTAGGGGAACTTCTGGTCCCACACTCTCACTGTTATTCACTAGCGACCATCATGGACTGTGTTACATGTGTCTCTGGGTGGTGGTCTGACAAAAACAAGGCAGAGGCCAAAGCCAAGAGAGCAGAACGTAGGGAAGGCCTCTGACACCTTGGTTACTCTTGCTTTCCCCATGTGACACCTCTCTGGTCCTCCATGGTCTCCCAGAGCTACACAACGAATCTCAGAGCAGTGACCAATAATAAGAGTATAAGAGACAATAGCTTATCCCTCTTTTGTCTGTTAAGGGGTTGGTCCTTTTCCTCTCATTCCCGATTTCCCGTTAGTCAAGAAAAATCACAGAAAGGGTCAAATTTCATGTACACTATTTTGAAACTATTGTAAAATCTACAAGACCTCTCCCTGTATACGTGTGTGTGTGTGTGTGTGTGTGTGTGTGTAAAACAAATGAACAAACAAAACAGACAAATCTCTTAGATGAGAGATTTGTGCGACACTTCCTTTCTTAGTCCACCAATTTGATACTAATTAGTTATCTGACACATGGTCAAGGGTACAACTAAAAATAAAACTGACCAAATTAGGGGCTGTAGTTCAGGAAGTAGAATGATTGACCAGCACGCATGGGGATCTGGGTTCTAGCTCCCACATTACCACAACAGGGAAAGGCCAGCTTTGCATAGTAGCTGTAAGTGTGTGTTATACCCCTCTGGTGTGGTTTCGGAACAGGCTTTTAAGTCGTATACTGACGTCTGACTAGTTCCAAATTAGTCCCTAAGGTCCATGTGGGGAAGATTTGTACCTATCCTTTCTGATGCCGTTGGATTCTGTGGAGTCATCATTTGATCATCTGAAAAGTCTTGTCGAGGACAGGTCTTTGTCCTTACCCTATCCTGCTGATCAGGACATCGGGATTTTGATAAACTCAATGACACAGGCAAGCTCATACTGTTTGCAAAGGGCAGACTGCATGAGAAACATAGGGCCTTTGACTTTGGAGCTGTTGTTTCTTCCCTACAGTCAAAGCGAAACGATTTCTCCAATACCTGCTGTGTCTTCTGCCCATGTGGTTTGGTTAATCTTTACAAAGTCCTTGGCTAGAGCAGAATCTTACCGAGTGTAAACAGGAGATGTTTCTGATGAGCTGGCTCACTGAGGGACCATTCGATTTTAAGCTCATAACTGCTGAATCTCAGTGATGTCACCACCGTTAATGTGTTTGGTCTTTAAAAATTCAGGGTGCTACAGGCCTGTGCAGGTAATGTCAACATCATCCTGCTGATGCTAAGGCACTGGGGGTCAACGTCAATTCCTTAGGGGATTGAAAAATTGAACTGTTCTAAATGTGGAGCTGCTAATTTAGGAGATACCAGTGGCTCTCCTTATGCCAAATCGTTAATCACAGGAAACAGCCCAAGTGAGGGCATTTTTTTCTGGGGTGGTAGTGTGCAAACTTATCTCTCTTAAAGCCACACTGCTTGTGTTTGCCTTGATACAGAGCCCACTTTGATCTACATCTGGATGTCCAGCGGGGGCTGTACTGATGCTTTGAACAGCCATGGTGCCATTGCCTGGTCTGGGGAGTTAAGGGGCAAACACATTCAGGTCTCCTTATTTCTCCTTACGTCACTTGTCACAAGCTAGAGCGAGCATGAGGTGACCTTACAAAATGCTTGATAATTTAAGTTGCGGTAAGGCTGAAGATTTTAATGAAATGGAGAACAGCCTCTCTGTTGGGCTTACATGCTCAGAGCTCCGATCCAGGAAAATAAAATAAAATAAGAGAAACCAAAAACAAACAAACAAACAACAACAACAACAAAGACAATTCCAGTGATTCTGGAGATGTCTACACAAGATTTTAATTTAAAAACATAAAGATAAATAAGTGCGCACTGGGAACTGTGGGATTATTTCAGGGTTAGGGCTCATACACATTCAGGCCCCAGTGGGTTCAGCTGGTGATGGTGGGTTTCTTGGTAAGATTAAAAACTAGACTGTGGTTGTTTTTCTATAAAGTCAGCTGTTTGTTCCATTAGTTTATCTATTTGATGTTTCTTTATTTTATTTCACATCCTACAGAAAGTTCAAGTGGTCCATTGCCAGCCACCCCTTACCTCCAATGTTCTGCATTGTAATAGAGATAAAGGCTCCAATTTTCCCAGGCCATCCAAATGCCTTCTCTCCCAATTTTTCATAGATTAGAGACCCTATAAGAAAAGATAAAATTGCCATGTCAGAGGATCATTTACATGCCTCTAGCATTTCCTTACATAACTCTGGAATATTACGCATGGAACTAAACAGTACAGAGAAACAGCCCTCAGAAACCCACAAGCAATGTCAAATGCTCTCCATACAGAAGCAACGGCTCCATTCGCTTGAGCTGTACACTGCTAGAACAGTAGCTATCTCCTACCATTTGCCAGAAATCTTTTTTCCCCCTATTTGGCTTAAACGTAAGCCAGTCAGCTTTCATTATTGGCTCTCACTTGTCCAGTTAACTAAAAACTTTGAGAGAAAATATTTCTGTGGTCATAAAAAATATAAATGACCAGTGAAGCTGAGTAATGTCCTCCTTAACTTATAACGCTGTGTGAGTGGCAGGATTCTCTCGTGAGAATCACACTAGGAAGACAGCCAATGCTTGAAGCTAGAACATAAGGGTGGCATACCTCCTTCCTTGGCTGTCTTCAGCAAAAGGTGAACCGAGTAGAGTGACAGTATTGCCACAGTCAGCAGCATGATTCTGTAACGGGACGGAAAGCAGACAACACAGGTTTCTTAGAGGTGAAGCACTGCCGTGCTGAACATTGCAAATAAATCTACAGTAGTAATTTGGCCTCTTCCATCACCAACTTTGCAAAAAA